>CAUZXH010000350.1:0-54547 GCA_963584085.1 Pyrausta aurata
TAAATAAGGTTAGAAACGTTCTGACAGTTCTTTTGTATGAGAACCTGTGTCGCCGGTGGGCGGTACGGCGTTGTTGCTGCAGTGCCAAAAGCACCAATCAATGAATCAACTCATCAATATCACAAACCAATCACACTTTCCGCTGGGAGCTCTGTAATTGGTGTGATTAGTACGTAAAACCAACTACCAATCACAGAGCTGCTAGCAGTGGAACCACCAATCATCATTCCGCTACGTTCATTCTTTAATGTCAAAATACTACGTTGTGGTAAAAGTCGATATTTTAGGTCGATCGATATCGATAACTTCAATTTTACCGGTGTAATGTATTTTTTCAATATGAATTGAAAAAAAAACATAAGATTTTAGTTTTGCGTATTTGTATAATTTTACGGCACATTTGATCGCATCAAAGGGTTGTACAATTACCTTCCGATAGAAAACAATAAGAAAAAAAAATGTATTGCTATACTTTACTTGAAATAGAGAAATTGGTTGCAAGCGGTCTACTGTGTCCAATGCAATCCTGCAATCTTCAGAAGGTCATATTGCCGGTGGACATCCACGCTCTGATGTTGTCGAAGGGTGTTCAATGTGAAACTTTTCGTGGGAACGGCCTTTAGGTGTTGTTGATTATGATAGGGTAGATATCTACATGGCACAATAGCAATAGCCTACTCTTTCTAGCATCCGAAAGAATTACATATAATTGTCAATAGGCGTAGAAAGTATTTCCATATTGTTGTTTAATAAAAAGATAATATCCCCGTATAAGTTTGAAAAACTTTATTTAATTAATAGCAAACAAGAAAAAATAAAACTAAGACATGCAACATAAAAAATAAGAAAAAAATCAGACCCGATTTAAGTCAGGTCTGTGTCAAAGGACGTTAAATACATATAACATTTATCTCTAATATATAAATATACTAATTAAAAAGCTGGATATTTTTGTTTGTTTGTTTGAACGCGCTAATATCAGAAACTATTCGACTGGTTATAAAATGTCAGATACATTTTTAGATAGCATATTTATAGGGGAAGACTATAGAAGTAGTAATGCGTATGGGCTTATAAAAAATTCTACGGTTTATGGGAACGGTAAAACTTAGACACGCGAACGAAGTCGCGGGAGGGCGCTAGTTTGTTATAAATAAATACTAAACAATATTTATTTTAACTAATTAATCATGTTTTAATCTCCTAAAACATCAGTAGGGAAATTACCATTTATCGATATTTTTACTGTGCCGTGAGCTACATCCCTATCGTTGTGTACGCAAGCGAACCAAGCAAATTGGATGCGATACATTGCGTGCTAAGGTAGCAATTTTGTTAGTAATGTGCGTGCACAGTCATCAATGAGTATTTTTTTAATACTTGGTGCAACAAAATCGCTGTTCTTGCAGAATATTACTGCAACGCTCTTGTCACGCGACTGAAGTACTGCTCATGCATATGCTCACAACTAGCTCACCTCTGCTGCACTGACCGGGGCATTTCTAACCTTATTATCTATTCAGTGTCATACGCCGAGAATCAGCTGGCCGCCGTCACGTAGAATGGAGACGCGCAATCGTGCACCTATCTATACGCATAGCGAACACAGCGCGGCGTAGGCGCAGCGGTTGTGCGCCGCACCAGTCAGAATCCTTATCCGACACTGAACGCACGTCGCTTACGCTCCTCGGCTTTCGAACTACCTACCAATCAGTTGTGTTATGCGTGTTTGCTTTATTTCTATCTGCTTCGCTATATTCTCGATACTATCGCTTCTCCTTCTTCTTGCTGTGCTATTGACTTGTGTGTGATACTTCCTGTACTTTTGTGTGTGGAATAAACCTGTGGAACTTTGAACTGTCTACGTCATTCTTCACCGTACCTGCAGCTAAGTACCTGGACTACACTATACATACTAAGCAGCACATACTACCATCCCTAAATCTACATTGACAGGACATGGAATCGAACACCGGGCCCCCTATTTTTGAATCACTCGCTTGGATATGGCGAGTGATTTTCGTTCGACGTAGTGTCAAAAGTCATAGAAAAAAAATCGTTTTCGAACGAAAATCACTCGCCATATCCAAGCGAGTGATTCAAAAATAGGGGCCCAGACCTCCGAGAGACAACGCCTTGCAACCCAGCGTGCTTAGCTACATACCACAAAGGTCATCAAAGTAAGAATGTATAAATAAAACTATTGCAAAATTCAAAATTAATAACAGGATTTTAGTAGACCTCTGGCTGTTACTTGAAACTTATACATGTAACAGTAACTGACAATCTTTTATTAACTCAGCAGAAACATAGAAGTATGTTAATGAAAAAAAAGATTTTGTTCAATAAAATACCTCTATGTTTTTTCGTTTACAACATTCTAGTAAAGAAATCTCTGTCTTGACTGTGGAACTGTGCTGCCATATCTTTTCTTAGATAGCTCGAACGTAACAAAGTAGCTTTATGAAAAGCGTTGTAATAAAAGAGATATCAGCCATTCTGCGTCACTAGTTTTACATAAAGACTATCTTGGAAAATTTTAGTTTATTTTTTTATTTAAATGTCAAAGTTTGTTAATTTTGATCCATCTTATTTAAAAAAAAAGACTATATTTTCTAAGAAAATATAAAAAAGTACTTTATTTGACACATAAGTACCTATAGGCCTAGAAGAAATAACCTCAATTCCGTTTTAGATACCTAAGTGATATCTTGTTTTTATTGATCAACGTAATTTATTTTGATTTGTCAAACCTGATAATACAGTGCCCTATAAATTATACCCCATTTAAGTAATATTCTATTTTCTAATTTAGCCGAAACATTTCACCGACACTGAAACCGTGTTTCGTATACATCGTCGTTACCTCAAACAAGAACCACACATGTACAACAACACAACATTACTATCCATCTACATAGGTACTTGTTGCATACTGGGAAACTTTCAGCGCTTTAGCTTTCAGTCAGTCGGGCTTTCGACAGCGCACCGTGCGATCGTCGATGCTCAGTGTACGCGCGAGTTCCAAATTCAAAATCGGAAAACGCAATCGTTCTTCGCTTGAAAAAACAAAGAAGTGTTCTATCTGTGGTGATTTTGGACGGAATATTTTTTTTCTGTTTTTTTTCGGCCAGTGCTAGAAGTTTATTGTAAAAAGTTTGTGTATGATGCTAGTGTATGCTGAATTGTTTGCGAAATATCGTGTAATTGTTGCGGTGGGGATTTTGCAGTAGCCAGCTTCTTACTTATTTCGGAACAGGTACGTTAAAATCGTATTTACTTACTATGAAATTCTGTAACTTTACTTGTTATTGAGTAGATTTACAAACTTGTATACTAGTCCAATCAACGAAGCTTTTGTGACCCGAATAATTCTCCCGTCGTTGAAACTTGGCACATAGTGAAAATAAGTAATACAGATTATAGATATACAATAATCCAATGATTTTTTTTACGAGAAGTTAGGTATTTATACCTAAACATGGAAATCGTTTATAACTCTCTGTGAAAAAATTCTCAGTCTGAAATTGTTCGTGTATACGTATGTATGTTTATGTTAGAATAGGTAAGAATAAGAATCCAATATTTTTTCGATTTCCGAGGTACTCAAAATTAAACTTTTTGCATTTTGCTCTATAACTTCTACCGAAAAAATTCTCTGCTCATTTTTGTTTTTTAATATGATTTTATTTACGTATATAAGTAGCTTTAATAAGTTATCCAAAACATTTTTCGTTTCAATACTACAATTCTTATTATTACTTAATTATGGCTCGTGAATAATTGCTCAGGCAAATTAAATGCGTTTCTTAGTTAGGGGTCGCTCTATCGCAGTAGATTTTTCAATAATCCAATTAAAATTCCACTAAATACCAAGTTTTTAAAATATCAATAACGGGAAATAGTGAATATTACCGCCACTTAGAACCGACCGGGCGCGCGGCAGAGCAGTGGTACGTGTGCTCATATCTAAAACGTACTGCAGTCAGTCTATCTGTATAAAAAAATGATGCAAGTGTTTGTAGGTAATGGCTGTCACCCGCGATAGCCCAGCAGCTAACTTAGGTGGTCTTGGAACTTGGGCACACGGGTTCTAATCCCAGTGCATCACATCGTATGTTATTTATTTGTATGTATGTTCTTATGAGTTCTATTTACTTTTTTTAAAACAAAATATTGTGTTTTTGCAGTGATTATTTGCCAGTCGAATTCCGTCCTTATGTGTTAGGACGTAAGGCTTATTTTGGCGGACGACTGACAGCGGAGTCTGGAACGCGGCGTGTGTTTATTGTGATTTCTGTTGGGCGAAAGTAGTTCTTATTTTAATAAGCGGAAGGCTTGTAGTCGGCTGTGATGGATGATTGAGGATTCTAGAATGCCGCCTATTGTATTTCGGCGCCCGCGCACTCCATAGCTATCGTATAACTATAGTATACTATTATTAAATTATTGTGACGGTATTTAGCGCGCGGTCCTTAAAAGTCATTCTGTACAAAGAAAGACATTTCAGTTTTCGTTCATCTCAGTTACCTACTTGACCAATCAGAGGACAACGACTCAACGCAATATAATAATTACGTAAAGAGTTTAACGAGAAATGAAATAAAAAGATGGACCAAGAAATAAGTAAACGACTATGGAAAAATAAAAGGCTTAAGCGACACTATGACAGATATTGGTCTTAACTGAGTTGTAATCAGCAAAATTTTCTGCGTTGTTTGAGCTGGGTTTGGTGTAAATCAGGATTGTTGTAAAATATGTTCATAGGAATATCAATTAAAAATGACATTTGATAAAATTAAACTAAAAGCACGATTTTTCTTCTAATAAAATCTAGGTAGAATGTACATTAACGATCTGATTAATGAAAAATATGACTGCCCCATTACCTATAGATTCAATGAAAATCAAAATACTGTTGGTTCCTCCGCCGCAATCTGCATCAGCAAGAAGCCTTTGTACTTTAGGCGTTGCAGAAACAGCATTCTAAGGGCTTTATTGAATGCCACTTTTAGCGCCTTTTGCGTATAGCTGACCCAAAGGGAGCCCGAGTAGAGCAACTGGCAGTGTTTGAGGTTAAGACCTCCGTATGTGTTTTTGACATTTAGAATAGATTTGAAATTCTTTTAGAGAAGAAGAAATGACAGAAAAACATACATAGTCAGATAGATTCCCGATTTCCGATTAGTTATCTGTTTACATTGTTTCTTAATAAAGTGAATATTTAATCAGTACCTACCTATTTTTAATACAAAATTATTTAATCTGCAAGTAAGAACAGGCAGTATGCTTTAAGGAGAGTTAACGTAACTTCATTACTACATCGAGCAAACCTCCGGGCCAGCATATAACTCCGGAATACCAAGGCGTATTTAAAAAAAAATAGAATAAGCGACACTAAAAGTCTACTAATTAATAATAAATATTGTTGGTTTTCTAATTTTCTTGTTGTATTTATAATTAAATTTATTTTATATTTGGTTCAAGTGATTAAACTAGACTGGTTGCACCTGCGATAATTTCTTATAACCCGAAACCGCACCGAATTATTGGTTTATTTCAATAAGTTTTAGTGTTGGGAAATAAGTATAAGTTATCGAAATAATATTTTTAGTGTATTTTTTTTAAAAAACAGAGATAAGTTTTTTAATAAAATCATACAACACAGTAATTATAATTTGTTACATAATAATAATAGTCCCCCTAGCCGATTTCGACTACGGTGGCCAGTCACAACGACTAACCGACTGCGCGGGACATATTATAGTGCACAAGTGTGTGCGCAAACACAGGTGCACTCTCTATTCCTTTCATTCTCATAGCCCGATGGGACAGCAATCTGACACAACCGGATAGAGATCAGGCGCAGGACCAACGGCTTTACGTGCTTTCCGAGGCACGGGGGTGAAACACCGCCAACTTCCAAACTCCGGGCTTCCCTGAGATTTTCTGAACTGAAAAACCCAGGTACATATTTTTGGCCCGACCTGGGAATCGAACCCGGGACCTCTGGCGCAGCCGTCGCTTAAAAATGCGACCCTCTTACTGCTGCGCCACCGAGGCAGTTCTTACATACTACACAGAAAAAAAGATTTTTAAAATATTTTACACAAACACCTTTCTCCACTTTGATTTGTCTGTATCAGAACATTCACTTTTAACATATTTCTACATTATACATCTTGGCCGAGAAATATTAAACAATCAGACTTCGACAAAACCATGTAAAAACGTAAACAAACACCCGAATAATGCATTATCGTATTTACGTCCGTTCCCGCTATAATAAAATTGAGTAAACAATTCAATTACCTATAACAGTGCGGGAAGGGATGAAATGACCTTGTATTCTATGACGGGCGTTTCGGCCCGTTACCCGCAAGGAATTGAGAAAAAAATCATTTAGTGCGGTATCAGGCCAAAAGGCCTTAGCACCATTTTCTTGTTTTTTTGAGTAGCTCTTAAGAGAGTAAACTCAAACCTATACTTGTCTCTTTTAATCATACAGAAATGCTCCTTACACAGCCGCCGCACCAGGGGAAGTTTACTGTTTCTTGCTTCCGCACAGAGTGGGAGTACATGCATCGGGTTTTTAAGCCTTATATTGCAGCGAGCGTGCTAAACGTAACACAATTTTTGTCTATAATCGGGTAAAGGTTCGGTCATATTTGTTGCACCCGCGATAGCAGTTTGAATTTTCCTCTTGGCAATTGAAATTATATTTTAAATTTCTTGTTAACTAATATATAGAGAACATATAAAATGTAGCCTTTCATAGACTAATTTCATTGAATAAGTTTTTTATTTCACTACACGAAATTATAACATTCCTCTAAATGGTGCACCCGCGAAAATAGAATCACCCTAAGCTGAAAAATAAATAGACTATTCAGATATCGATATCCCATAAAATTTTCCAAATGGAACTTTTCAAACTGCTGTCGTGGGTGCAACAAATATGCCCCACCCAACCTTTGCCAGATTATAGACAAAAAACAAATCAGTTCATTGTGTTACGTTTAATTTGTTTACTTCAATGTTTTGTGAGGTGTTTAAGTAACAAAGTAAATAATATATGAGAACTGTAAACTAAACAAACATAAACAATGATTTATTTGTTTTTAATTGATTGCGGGTGCAACCAGTCTAGTTTTATCACTTCAACCAGATATAAAATAAATTTAATTATAAATACAACAAGAAAATTAGAAAACCAACAATATTTATTATTAATTAGTAGACTTTTAGTGTCGCTTATTCTATTTTTTTTTAAATACGCCTTGGTATTCCGGAGTTATATGCTGGCCCGGAGGTTTGCTCGATGTAGTAATGAAGTTAAGTTAACTCTCCTTAAAGCATACTGCCTGTTCTTACTTGCAGATTAAATAATTTTGTATTAAAAATAGGTAGGTACTGATTAAATATTCACTTTATTAAGAAACAATGTAAACAGATAACTAATCGGAAATCGGGAATCAATCTGACTATGTATGTTTTTCTGTCATTTCTTCTTCTCTAAAAGAATTTCAAATCTATTCTAAATGTCAAAAACACATACGGAGGTCTTAACCTCAAACACTGCCAGTTGCTCTACTCGGGCTCCCTTTGGGTCAGCTATACGCAAAAGGCGCTAAAAGTGGCATTCAATAAAGCCCTTAGAATGCTGTTTCTGCAACGCCTAAAGTACAAAGGCTTCTTGCTGATGTAGATTGCGGCGGAGGAACCAACAGTATTTTGATTTCCATTGAATCTATAGGTAATGGGGCAGTCATATTTTTCATTAATCAGATCGTTAATGTACGTTCTACCTAGATTTTAATAGAAGAAAAATCGTGCTTTTAATTTAATTTTATCAAATGTAATTTTTAATTGATATTCATTATTTGTAATTTTAATTGTTAACTTATTATTATGAATGCCATTGTACGATATAAAGAAAGTCATTCATTCATTCTTGCTTGTGCTTGTTATTGCTTCCCTGTTCCCCGACGTTCACATATAACTCCGTTCTTAAACCGCAATAATTTAACATGTCAGCTAGATACACCCTACACTTTGCGACGCTGCTTTTTGGAATCATAAAAAACAAGAAACCCGCCTACCTTTACGAAAAATTAGAATTTTCTAGAGTACCACAAGACTTGCATCCCGATTAATGTGCCCACAACACAAAACGGCTGCTTTTCGTGGCAGTTTTCGTTATGCTGCCATGAAATGCTGGAACAACTTGTCACCACCGATTAGAAATTCAAATTCTTTAGTTTCCTTTAAACACCGTCTCAGAGTTTTTCTAATCGAGAGCCAAAAGGTCAAGCCAAACCCAGCTCAAACGACGCAGAAAATCTTGCTGAATACAACTAATGTTGTCGTTATGGGCGGGTGAACGGTTCTTTTATGTTCAAATAAATGAGATGGCCCAATTATAAAAATAGGCGCCAACATAAAGTATTATGTTTGGGGTTGCCAACAGCGGGTAGTTATTTTATTATGGCCCATTATAAAATAACTACCCGCATTAAATTTTTTTTTTTGACACAAGTATAGGCATAACATTCAGTCACAAAACACTCTTTACAGAATTGTAATCGGTTGTCCTTCCAAGAAGTTACGTGTGTTTACGTAAGTGTAATCCGACACTGCGCGTGCGTGTGATGTCACGTGACGTTTGACGTCACTCACACATGATCAATAGCTTATTTTTTTACCGAGTGTTGACCATTTAAGACCAATATCTGTCAAAGTGTCGCTTAAGCCTTTTGCTTTTCCATAGTCGTTTACTTATTTCTTGGTCCATCTTTTCATTTCATTTCTCGTTAAACTCTTTACGTAATTATTATATTGCGTTGAGTCGTTGTCCTCTGATTGGTCAAGTAGGTAACTGAGATGAACGAAAACTGAAATGTCTTTCTTTGTACAGAATGACTTTTAAGGACCGCGCGCTAAATACCGTCACAATAATTTAATAATAGTATACTATAGTTATACGATAGCTATGGAGTGCGCGGGCGCCGAAATACAATAGACGGCATTCTAGAATCCTCAATCATCCATCACAGCCGACTACAAGCCTTCCGCTTATGAAAATAAGAACTACTTTCGCCCAACAGAAATCACAATAAACACACGCCGCGTTCCAGACTCCGCTGTCAGTCGTCCGCCAAAATAAGCCTTACGTCCTAACACATAAGGACGGAATTCGACTGGCAAATAATCACTGCAAAAACACAATATTTTGTTTTAAAAAAAGTAAATAGAACTCATAAGAACATACATACAAATAAATAACATACGATGTGATGCACTGGGATTAGAACCCGTGTGCCCAAGTTCCAAGACCACCTAAGTTAGCTGCTGGGCTATCGCGGGTGACAGCCATTACCTACAAACACTTGCATCATTTTTTTATACAGATAGACTGACTGCAGTACGTTTTAGATATGAGCACACGCACCACTGCTCTGCCGCGCGCCCGGTCGGTTCTAAGTGGCGGTAATATTCACTATTTCCCGTTATTGATATTTTAAAAACTTGGTATTTAGTGGAATTTTAATTGGATTATTGAAAAATCTACTGCGATAGAGCGACCCCTAACTAAGAAACGCATTTAATTTGCCTGAGCAATTATTCACGAGCCATAATTAAGTAATAATAAGAATTGTAGTATTGAAACGAAAAATGTTTTGGATAACTTATTAAAGCTACTTATATACGTAAATAAAATCATATTAAAAAACAAAAATGAGCAGAGAATTTTTTCGGTAGAAGTTATAGAGCAAAATGCAAAAAGTTTAATTTTGAGTACCTCGGAAATCGAAAAAATATTGGATTCTTATTCTTACCTATTCTAACAAAAACATACATACGTATACACGAACAATTTCAGACTGAGAATTTTTTCACAGAGAGTTATATACGATTTCCATGTTTAGGTATAAATACCTAACTTCTCGTAAAAAAAATCATTGGATTATTGTATATCTATAATCTGTATTACTTATTTTCACTATGTGCCAAGTTTCAACGACGGGAGAATTATTCGGATGTCTCCATACAACGAATCTCCTCGTTGATTGGACTATACACATACAGCAATATTTAAATAGTTTATTATCCAGCCTCGAAAAAATCGTTTGTGTACGTATTGAATTAATTTTTGATTTCATAAATCTTACGTAAGTATAAGGGTGCTGTTGAGTTATTTTTTTTTTGAAATGGGTTCGCTCTTGTCTCCAGGCTATTTAGATATTTGAAAATGATATAAAGTAACCGCAACACGAGATAATTTATTTCAATGGTGCAATAATCAATGTCGATTTAGGATCAACGCTACAGGCATAATTTATGAAACTACATATTAAGTATAGGTATGTACCTACTGAGGTCGTCGTATAAATCCTCTCATTTTAGTGCATTGGAGCAGAAGTTGTTCATATTAAATGGTTTGAGTTCAATCAAATCTCAACACGTCTGAATTTTCCACAAATTATGTACAACAACAAATTATGTTGCCATATCTCGCTCACCGCTTTTACCTTTCTACTGACGTTATTTCCTCTGCCTAATGAGGGAAAATATCGCTTAAAGCGATAGGCCTGAAATAATCTAGGTACTAATTAATTATTGAATTTTTGAACAACGATTTTATTTTGAAATTAAGAAGGCACTTGCACATGAAAATATGTAGACAGGAGAGCTTTAGGAGAGGTTTAAGTGATTTGAAATGCATAGTTATCAAGATATAAAAAATCAATATCAGAGAGCTATTGAAGGTAGGTAGACCAGGTACCGTTTGAGAGGCAGGAGGCTTACTATGAAAAACGAAATCGGTCAATACGATTATCGTTTTGCGGATCCGGACAAGAGGCCTTTCCTCCTGTTTCAAAATCTCATAAGAAAAAAGTTGAGCTACGTAATTGATAGAAAGTCTATCTCTAAAATTAAAAGACTTCGTTATTGTTTTAAAAAGTTGTCAAACATAGCTCTAGTATAGCGTTTCCCAGCCTTTTCAGTCCACGGACCCTTAGGAAATCAAGCACAGTTTTCACGAACCCGCTTAATAAAATAAACAGCAAAAAATAACAGATTAGTTATTAGTTCGCCGTGCTGAGTAAGCGTGGTGATTACGAAAAATCGAAAAATACTAAAAGCATCTCCGCCAGTCAAACTCTTAGATTTCATGTACCCTTTAGAATGCGGCGAGGTATTTTTACGTCTTATTTGTATCATTAACAATATTACTACGTATTTATTTATACCCTAGATCATATAGCCCGGTGTTTTCTTTTTACTGTAACTACCTGGATGTAATGGAATGGAAATTTCTAATGAATTAAAGATCAACAATTGCTTTCTAAATAAACGTAGCCTACTTTAAACTTTCGTATTTATTAATATACGGTGTCGGTGGGTGAAGTTAACACGGTTCATATATTGATCAATAAGTTTAACAAAAAAATAACAAATCTATGGTTGTTCTACAAAACGCACACACAAAATAGATAACAATCAGTTGTATATTAGTTTTTGTATCGATGCCACTGTCTGATTGAAAATCAATACGAATAGGAAAGAAACTACTATGCTTATTTATTTATAGGATGAACATCGTTTGTGTCAGATTTTTATAACAACGCATCAAGGCTTAGAAGGACCAGTCTGCATTGAAGATTATAAGATGCAGTTTTGAAGATAGTCAACATTCTATAGAAATGTTTGATACAGTTAGGTACATATTGCTTTCTCATGTATCAACTTCATTTATAAGTTTGGACCAATGTTTCTTTATTGTTATCCTCATTTTTTAAAACAGGTCGTCATTATCATCCAACTTCCACTGCTAAACATAGGCTTTCCCCACGGTTTTCCACAGTGACCGGTTGTAAGCAGTCTGCATCCAGTGTGATCCTGCGATCATTACTAGGTCGTATTGTCCATCTTATCGGTGGACATCGTACGCTACGCATTTGGTCAAAGAGTCTCCAATCTAGAACTTTTCTGCCCCAACAGTCATTCATCACGCCTTCGCACTATGTGCCCTGCTCATATCTCCTGAGCTTACTGATTCGCAGGGCTATGTTAGTTCTTCTACGTATCTAAAACTGGTAAATGAATTAAATTTAGTATAAATTGTTAAAAAAGGTCTCGTCATCATCATCATCGTCATAAGCATCTAGTTGTTCTTTTTCTAGAGGTATATTGTAACGGTTATCATTTTCATATACCTAATTTTTATTTGAGAACAATAGGTATATTTTTGCGTCAAAGTAGCAAATAACAGCTGTATTGTTGTTTCAAATAGCTACTATATTTACTTGAAAACCTTTTGTTGGCATGTCTCAAGTAAAATAATGTCATGTTGGAATTAAAAGAACCGGGTTTATTAATAACCATACATAAGAAACGTATCTACTATTCCTTATTGTAGTAGAATCTTCGCTACTCTACATTTTCTTATTGCCATCTTAGCTCCGCGATTCTTATTGTCCCTATCTTGAAAAAGCTCTTTTATGCTACGGAAATTAATTGCTTTGTATAATTATCTTATTTGTGACACTCGAAATATTTGTTTATTATGAGCGGTGCTTTATTTACCTACTTAGGAGTTGAATAATGTTGCCTTTTTTGTAACGCGTTTGGAAGACTTTCTTTTGTTTACAGTACGTACCAACTTTGCAACAGTTTAGTGTTATTTTTTTGTAATAGTCTTTTAGGGCTCAAATATCATTTATGGAATCCAATTCAAGGGTGGTTGGATCTATAATTCAGCAAGGGATATCTTTTTCGCTGAACTGAATGGATTGACGAATTTATTTGTAATAAAGCACCGGACATTTCGAATGCTTTACAGCATCCGTGGTCACAGGCAGACTGATTGCATAATATCTGTGAAGTCTTGACGGTAATGTGAATCCACCTTAAAATTGACCAACTGTCATAATCAAACTTAAATGCTAAATTTATTGAGAAATAGAAATATCGTAGAGTCACAATTCTTAACTCAAATCCTTAAAACGTAGAGACCAGCCGTAAAGTGTTATCCATAAGTAGACTGAACCACATAAAGTAGATTGGTTGACAATGATTGGTACCAAATTAATAGGTCATATAAGTGGAAGTTTGTAAAACTTCAAATGTAAATAGTATTTGAACATTATTTTTTTGTTATTTCATTATACAAATTTATAATTTTTCCTTTATCTATTGTGTGCCATAGCCTACTCGATTTTTATTATTTTAGGTACTTATTTATCCGTTACGGTAATACCTTCTTACCTACATATATGTTGGTTTCGGTCTCTCTCGTCCAAATTCTATTGAGTCCTTCCGAACAGCTTATACCCCCTCCCCCCTCTCGAGGGTCCCTTTTGATGATTAATCGATTCCTGAGGGAGAGGTGTTTGGCCAAATATTAAGGCTAGTGACGTTTTGTGGACAAAGAACATGAGATATTGTATTTACCAAACTTACTTTATGAAGGGTAAATACATCTTAATTATTTTATTTAGCAAATACACAAAAATATCTTTATGTGCTATAGTTAATTATTTAAATACAACAAATTACTTCTGCATCTGAGTCAGTGACCTTAACCCATATATGCCCAGTGGGTCGTTTTTGTCCTCTAAAAAAGCTTTTGGGAAACGAGCGATATATTGTGAATAAGAACACTTATTTACTACGTCTTGAGCTGTCTATTGATCTATGAAAGTACTGTCTACATAAACAAATAAGTAACTTTTGATTAGCAGGTAGTTTTGTAACTAGTATTGATAGTTCTTGTCATGACTTGATTTTTGGTTGCAAAAAAGTACGGCTCTGCTGAGAATAATGCAAATAATATTTTTTTCTTCGTTAGTTAACCTTTTTTGTAGTTGTCATTATAAAATTAGATAAATTATCTATCTCACAATAGCGAAACTGTTATAAAATTCATTTTTATTACACAGCTATAGTTCGACAAACATTAATGGGTCGATAACGACCCCTTGGGAAGAAGTGTATTTATTTGCAATATTTGGTCTAGACAAATTATATCAGAGGAGTTAGATTTTTTTTTACTACAACGATGAGATACTCATTGCTAATAAATATTTATTGATCCTCCTGGTGATGGCAGGGTATCTGACAGTGATTCTTCAAAAGAAGAGGATATATTTTTTCATCATTTATCTCGTTGACAGTTATTCGCACCTGCAAGTCTAGCTTTGGGGCGTTCGTTTCCCAAGGGAATCGCGCCCACCGAGGATGAGGAACGTGGTGGTGCATTGGTGCACCACCCGTGCCACTAGAACAAATAAGTCGCGGAAGAGTAAGTGGAAGAGCACGCGTAAGTGCAGGCGGAGGAGCACCTGGAAGAGGAAGACAATTACTCAACGCCAAGTGGATGGAGAATGTTGTCTGAAAATACAACTGAAATACGCAGTTAACGATTACTTCAAGATCAAAAAACCGGTTAAGTGCGTGTCGGACCCGCGCACTGAGGGTTCCGTGCCACCCTTATCTGAATTCAGGGTCCACTTACTTTCACTTAACGAAAACATCACAATATATTGCGACGGCAAAAATAACTTTGTTTTTCATAGTGTTTGTATGAAAGACAAAGTTATATTTGCGGTTGATGAAAATGTGCAATATCTCAAAAACTACTGGTTCGATATCCTTCAAACCAATTTTCGTTGCAAGTTTTTGTTGAGATCTACATCATATATTTTTTCCAAAATTTTCACTTTCTTAGTTCAGAAGTTAGATGGGGGGGGACGCCCATTTTACCACTTTGGAAGCGTCTATATCTCAAACCTTACACTTTTAGAAAAAATGGTTTTAGAAACCTCAACATCATTTTAAAAGACCTATCCATAGACACCCCACACGCATAGGTGTAAGTAAAAAAATATTTTTAGGTTTTAGTTTCATGTATGGGAGCCCCCCCTTAAATATTATTTTTTCTTACTTTTTGTATCTGAATCAGAAAGCGGTGAACAAAATACACCTACCTACCTAGTTTCAGTTATGTGACGCTTATAGTTTCAGAATAAAGTGGCTGTGACATACGGACGGACAGACAGACAGACAGACAGACAGACAGACAGACAGACAGACAGACAGACAGACAGACAGACTTGACGAAACTATAAGGGTTCCGTTTTTTGCCATTCGGCTACGGAACCCTAAAAAGAGCTCAAAGAATGCGAAGGGTTCACTATTTCCACACTTCACCCAAATCCGATCTCCACCCGCTTGCCGTCGAGTAACTGTATTTCTCCCTCTTCCACATATTCCGCTGCGTGATCTTCCACGTGCTTTTTCACGACGTATTAGTTCTAGTGGCAAAGGTGGTGCATCATTGGGTTCCTCATCCTCGCTGGACGCGGTTTCCTCGGCAGACGAACGCCTCAAGGATAGACTTGCAGGTGCGAGTTACTGTCGATGGGATAAATGATGAAAATTTTTATATCCTTTTCATCTCTGGAATCACCGTCAGATACCCTGCCATCGCCAGGAAGGTCAATAAAGATACCAGCAACGAGTATCTCATCATATCGTTCGTTTTAAGCGTTTGTCTAGATCTAAAAACCTTAATTGCAATTGAATACCCTTCTTCCCAAGGGGTCGTTATCGACCCATTAAAAAAAACACCCTTTCCTCAGTGTAACCTTAAATTTACATTTGCAGTCCTCAAAAGAACCCTTCAAGTAGCCACATATCCAAAAATGAAAGAAATCGGAGAGAAAAACAGTTCTGGGCATATATGGGTTAAAGCATTGTGGTCTGCTGCCTTTAATAATTAAAGTGAGCAAGTAGAAATTCGTCATCATCTGAAAAAAAGCTTTTTTCATTTGGTCACGCCATAGCTTCAGGACAAAGGCTTATACCCATGTCTCTTACCTGGCGGAGATCCACCCACACACCACACAGCATCTTGACAGGGCCTCAATTCCGCTCATTAAGTCGTCACTGAGTTGTGTGCTGTGTGCATCAGTTGTACTACGAGAGTACAATTGATATACCTCGCTATTCTGACAGCAAAGCAGCAGTTATTGTATCTTATCTCTTTCTCATAAGATCTTTACATTTTTCACTTCTAGAAGTAAACAAAGGCTACAAATAAACCAACATAAATCTAGCTCAGAGCTTGAGTGACACCTGTCGTCAGATCTAGGCCACCGTCATTACCTAAATAATGACCGCGGTATTTTGGTCCTGCCATAAAGATGTTGGTTTACAGCTTAAGTTAGCAAACGGTAGGCTCACTCTGCACATAAACTTTTGTTGTAGGAGTAGTAGTAGTTATATTCGTATTACCGAGATATGGGCTAGATCAGTTTGTTAGAGGTATAGATAGAGGTTGAGAGGTTTAACAGATATAAACAGAGGTTTGAGTTTACAGAATTTAATCGGTATATAGAGAACTAGCGGCCCGCCAGCGACTTCGTACGCACGTTTTAGTTTTACTCCGTTCCCATAGATCGTAGCAAAAATATTTATAAGCCTCTAAGTATTAAACTAATTCAAAAGCCTACCCCGATAAATTCACTATTTAACAATGTATCTAATATATTTTATAACCGGACCAATAGTTCCTGTGATTAGCGCCTCAACCAAACATACGATAACATCAGTTTTTAAATTATAGGCAAATGTTATATGTTGTGTAGACTCACACGTAGCCCGGTCTTTAATCTGGTCAAACTTACACGGGGATATTAACTTTTACGTAATGGAAATACTTTACGCCTTTCGTCAATCGTATATTTCTTTCGGGTGCTAAAAAGACCAGGCTACTCTGTGCGCTTACACAGCATCATGCCACATAACATATCAAGTCTTCAAGCTCAAGTTCAAACTCTTAAGATAGCGGGATCTTAAGAGTTTGAACTTGAGCTTTGTTTGAATTCAAAGGGAAAATTATATGTAGGGATCTACCCCATCATCATCATCAACACCCAAGGCCGTCCACTGCTTAACATAGGCCCTCAGGAAAAAATTGCAAAAAAGTTCCAGGTCGGATACCCATCGACCGCAGGAACGGCGTAGAATGTCCACCAACAATATGAACAAACGATCTGCATACTACACTGGACACAGACCGCTTGATACCTACCCTGTTTCAATACAAATAAACATTCTTTACTATTTAAAGGAATAAAATCTCTTGTCGAGAGTAAAATTAATAACAAACATGTGTCAAAACATTGTGTCTCTGATATGTCAAATGATTGTCAAAAATGAAATAAAAATTATTTTAAGCCTAAGCACTAAAGAGTATTTATATTAACTTCGTAGCCAATCATCCCCAAAATTACTTTCTACCCCTTTTTAACCCCGTTACAAGATAAATTTCAATAAAATTTGATACACATTTTTCGTTAATATTTTTAAAGAAAAAGCAAAATTTGAAGTAGATCAGACCAAGGAATCACATTCTCCCATACAAACTTTGCACCCCTTTTTCAACCCCTTAGGGGTGAAATTTCAAAAAATCCCTTCTTATCGGATCCCTTCGTCATACCAAGATCACACCCTCCAAGTTTCAGGTCTCTGCGATTAGCGGTTTAGGCTGTGCGTTGATCCGTCAGTCATTCAGGACAAAGCCTTTTATATGTATAGACTAGCGGCCCGCCAGCGACTTCGTACGCACGTTTTTGCTTTTCTCCGTTCCCATAGATCGTAGCAAAAATATTTATAAGCCTCTAAGCATTAAACTACTTAAATAGTCTACCCCGATAAATTCACTATTTAACAATGTATCTAATATATTTTATAACCGAACCAATAGTTCCTGTGATTAGCGCCTTTAACCAGTTTTTAAATATATATAGACAAACCAAACCAACATTAGTTATACATAGACATAAACATTATATATTATTATTATTATTATTTAGACATTTTTATAGTTATATATAGACAAATTTTATATTTTGGGTAGACTGAACACGTAGCCCGGTTTTTATCTGGTCAAACTTACACGGGGTTATTATCATTTTATTTTACAACGTAATGGAAATACTTTACGCCTTTCGTCAATCGTATATTTCTTTCGGGTGCTAAAAAGACCAGGCTAATCTGTGCGCTTACACAACATCATGCCACATAACATAATATAGGCTTTGGGAGAAGCAAATTCCCTCAAGTCTTCTCCCGCTACCTCAAGAGTTTGAACTTGAGCTTTGTTTGAATTCAAAGGGAACATTATATGTAGGGATCTACCTTATCATCATCATCAACACCCAAGGCCGTCCATTGCTTAACATAGGCCCCCACGAAAAATTTGCAGAAAAGTTCCAGATTGGATACCCATCGACCGCAGGAACGGCGTAGAATGTTCACCAACAATATGAACAAACGATCTGCATACTACACTGGATACAGACCGCTTGATACCTACCCTGTTTCAACACAAAAAAACATTCCTATTTACTATTTTAAGGAATAAAATCTCTTCTCGAGAGCAAAATTAATAACAAACATGTGTCAAAACATTGTGTCTCAGACATGTCAAATGATTGTCAAAAATAAAATATAAATTATTTTGATCATAAGCACTAAAGAGTATTGATATTAAATTCGAAGCAAATCATCCCCAAAATAACTTTCTTCCCCTTTTTACCCCGTTACAAGATAAATTTCAATAAAATTCGATACACATTTTTCGTTAATATTTTTTAAGAATGCTTATGCAAAATTTGAAGTGGATCTGACCAAGGAATCACGTTGTCCCATACAAACTTTGCTCCCCTTTTTCACCCCCTTAGGGGTAAAATTTCGAGAAATCCTTTCTTATCGGATCCCTACGTTATACAAAGAACACAGCCTCCAAGTTTCAAGTCTCTACGACCAGCGGTTTAGGCTGTGCGTTGATCCGTCAGTCAGTGAATCATTCAGGACAAAGCATTTTATAATAATAGATAATATATAGGTTATATAATTGAAGGAGTTTATATGGTATAGCTTACTAGTGACAGTGGTTTCCTTTCTCGTGATACACTTTATTCGATATTTTGTGAAAGTAAAGTATCATTTTTGCAATCTTGGCTAGGAGATCTCTCTTCGCTTATCAATTTCCTTGAATCAGAAGCTAAATTTACATTTTTCCCAAGGCCCAGAGATATCTCACAAAATTTTGTGAGTAATTTCAATCCAAAGAAACTCAGACACAAAAGCTGCGACCCGGAATTCGAACCTTGGACATCTTGAACTTAGGCCAGCATTAATATAGTCCAGTCAAGAAGAGAAGTTGACAATGAACCTACTGTTTAAAATTTATTGGGTTGTAATGGATTAATAACAGCTTTAATAGGCGCCGAAATGAAAATTCATGCAACGCAAATTACTTTGTCGAGTATCGCTTTGTCGTATTGAAAAGCGTTTAATATTTTCCGACATGAATGCTGGTGTTTGTTTACGAATATCAAAATATCGCAGAAGCTGGCACAATGAACGGACACCTAGTAATAGTCGACATTACTTTTAGTACTGTACAGTTTATACGTTTGACGTTGGTAGGGAGTAGTAGTTTGTTATTTCTGAGTATTTTGTTAGATTATTACCTACTCACTGTATTCAAAAGAAGATACCTACCTATACTCAACGCTTGTTTTGTATTTTATGTCTTACACGGTATTTCATGTCCATCATCTACATTGTTACCCGCTTAGGAGAAGTTTTTCGAGTTAAAAAATAATCTACTTTCGTCTCTGAAGTCCTATGTTAGTAATCGTTTCAGCCATTTTACTATGATAATGGTGAAACTACGTACGTACAAACTTCCGCATTTACCTTTAAAGTTACGGTGATCAAATTATTCAAACGTCACAGGGATCCTTGAATTCTCGGGTCAATTTAGGGAAATAGTTTCAAAGTCTTTGGTCCATATCAAAACTAATTTCTTGGTTTGACCATTACGTAACAGCCTGAGTTGCTTTGATTTTGTACCGTTAATAATTCGCCTCAGTGAGTTCTTTGCCAGCACACTACTGAATACGGTACAGGGGAACGTTTTCAGTACCTACGTTCGTGTGACTGAGATCTTGGTATCTATAGATAGATATAAAGTTTATCTTTTAGGAGGATGATGCATCGTACTTTTTTAATTCTTATTTACACATTCACTTAAAAAAATATAGAAACAACTTATTTTATAGCCTTGAATGAAAGTACCTTACCGTTGTTCCCATGTTATGGTCCAAAGAACAGGTTAGGAACCCCTGGTCTAGAGTTAAAAAGCACTCTGACTTCAAATATACCAGTAATTATCAGTTAGCGCATCACATAATTATACCTACTGCATGCTATGTATGTATACCACTTGCCTCATGTTCAATCGAGACATGCAAGCCTCGATTCATTCTCGATCTAAACACAGCTAGTCAAGCGTAGAACACACCACACAATACGGCTGCTAAGCCGATCGACTGATTCTTGTGCCCCACTTTAAAGGTTTTGTTCTTCTTACCTCAGTTTACAATCGTGCTACAACTCTTTTTAAGCAGCCTATTCACTTGGAAATATATATTAATATACCGAGAGATACTCGATATCGCTCATCATAGTTAGCCATTAAACCCTTTTCACTGTGGAGTATAAATATACATTATATCCCACAGTCAAAAGGCACCTTTAACAACATGATGTAAGCCAAGAGAAATATCCGAATACCCGTATTTTTACCCCCGACAGGATAAGTTTAACGTGTCTGTTTGTGGATCTACGAGTATGTGAGGGATCGTAGCTCCCAAACGAATGAACCGATTGTCGTTAAGTTTTTTTTTGTGTCACAGATTACTTTATCCTGAGTGTTCTTAGCCATGTTTCATGAAAATCTGTCCAGCCAATCATGATTAGCTTATTTCTAGTTTCTAGTCGAAATTTGGTACCTACTTCACTGATATTGGAATAACATGGTAAGGTTACCATGACTGTAATATGATATGTGTCGGGGGATAGTTTAAAGGTTTATTTTGGATTAATTAGTTATTTGAACTTTTATGTCAAACTACAACTTATTAGCTAAGCTATATGTAACTTATCAGTGAACAAAATTAATTAACTGTGTGATTAAAAGATGTCAGTGTGCAGCGACGAATTACCAATGTAGGTTTTAAGTTTTGTGTTTATCTTATGATTTTTTTTTGTTAAAGAGAAATGTTATGATTGTTCATAATTTTATAGAACTTTATTATTATCCTTCATTATATCTATACATATAAAAGGCTTTGTCCTGAATGACTGACTGACGGATCAACGCACAGCCTAAACCGCTGATCGTAGAGACCTGAAACTTGGAGGGTGTGTTCTTTGTATGACGAAGGGATCCGATAAGAAGGGATTTTCTAAAATTTCACCCCTAAGGGGTTGAAAAAGGGGTGCAAAGTTTGTATGGGAAAATGTGATTCCTTGGTCTGATCTACTTCAAATTTTGCATAAACATTATTTAAAAATATTAACGAAAAATGTGTATCAAATTTTATTGAAATTTATCTTGTAACGGGGTTAAATAAGGGTAGAAAGTTATTTTGGGGATGATTGGCTACGAAGTTAATATTAATACTCTTTAGTGCTTATGCTTAAAATAATTTTTATTTCATTTTTGACAATCATTTGACATATCTGAGACACAATGTTTTGACACATGTTTGTTACTAATTTTACTCTCGAGATGAGATTTTGTTCCTTAAAATAGTAAAGCATGATTTTTGTGTTGAAACAGGGTAGGTATCAAGCGGTCTGTGTCCAGTGTAGTATGCAGATCGTTTGTTCATATTGTTGGTGGACATTCTACGCTGTTCCTGCGGTCGATGGGTATCCGACCTGGAACTTTTCTGCAAATTTTTCGTGGAGGCCTATGTTAAGCAGTGGGCGGCCATGGGTGTTGATGATGATGATGGGGTGGATCCCTACATATAATTTTCCCTTTGAATTCAAACAAAGCTCAAGTTCAAACTCTTATTAGAGATATGTTATGTGGCATGATGCTGTGTAAACGCACAGAGTAGCCTGGTCTTTTTAGCACCCGAAAGAAATATACGATTGACGAAAGGCGTAAAGTATTTCCATTACGTTGTAAAATAAAAAGATAATATCCCCGTGTAAATTTGACCAGATTAAAGACCGGGCTACGTGTTGAGTCTACACAAAATAAAACATTTGTCTATAATTTAAAAACTGATGTTATTGTTTGTTTGGTTGAAGGCGCTAATCACGGGAACTATTGGTCAGGTTATAAAATATATTAGATACATTGTTAAATAGTGAATTTATCGGGGTAGGCTTTTTAATTAGTTTAATACTTAGAGGCTTATAAATATTTTTGCTACGATCTATGGGAACGGAGTAAAACTAAAATGTGCGTACGAAGTCGCTGGCGGGCCGCTAGTATTATTATAAAAATACAACTCCAACACCAACACCAAGACCACGACGCAATCAGAATAAAGCAGACGAGAAATAATTACGGATTAGCGAGTTTAATTTGGAAACGCAATTAAAATTTAACTTATGCAGCGAATATCAAATTTCTGTCAACGGCCCCTCACCTTGACCCAAATTCGGGCCTAGAGGGTCTCTGGACCTGGTCCCTCAAAAGGCCCTCCAACTCAAGGGCGATTAGAAAGGTGGCCTTTGTTAGATATTACGTAACCGGAAATGTAAGGACCCATTGGCTCCTTTGGTAAACGCAAGCAGAGATATTGAGGTATTGAGTTATGTGTATGGTGAATGAACAAATTAATCATTTCAAGTTGCTAAGCAACTTTCATCTTGGAGAGTAATAATATTGAAGTCGAGATCAATAGAGAAATTCGTTAATTTTGAAGTTCGGTGTGCAGAGATGTCATATTAAATGTTTACAGTCATGTATACTAATCTATACTAATATTATAAAGCTGAAGAGTTTGTTTGTTTGTTTGTTTGTTTGAACGCGCTAATCTCCGAAAATACTGGTTCGAATCGAATAATTCGTTTTGTGTTGGATAGTCAAGTTATCGAGGAAGGCTATAGGCTATATAACATCACGCTACGACCAATAGGAGCAAAGATATAGTAGTAAATGTGTAAAAAACGGGAGAAAAAAGTCACTGTTCCACGCGGACGAAGTCGCGGGCAAAAGCTAGTTTATTTATACATACAATTTTCATATCAATATGTAAATAATACCATTGTATAACTTTCAATTATGTTGACTGTTAACGGCTGGAGTGCACTATGTGCACAAAATATATGAATCTTAATAAAATATATCTTTCTGCTGTATTGAGCTTGATGAAACTGGATATTACCAGAATTAAACTATACACGCTCTATCAATGGCTATGTGTCTGTCTCTGCCATGCTTGAAAAGTCAAAAGAAAACAATCCAATAAAAAAAACTTATGGTCCTCATCCCAGTCGAGTAATCATTATCAAATTTAAGAGTTAGGCTATTGACGGTAGAGTTTTTTCTATAAAAGCTTCAAATTAGGGAAGAAAGTGTGGTGGTTTCCCTCTTATCTTCCACATGGCAGTTTAAGAACCGAGGGTTCCCCGCCTCTTAATACCCTGACGACCTCCGTGGTGTAGTGGCTAAGCACGCTGGGATTCAAGGCGTCGCCGCTCAGAGGTCCCGGGTTCGATTCCCGGTCGGGTCAATGTAGAATTTAAAATTTTCTATATTGTCCTGGGTCTGGGTGTTGTGGTACCACCGTTGTGTTTGATTTCCATAACACAAGTGCATTAGCTACTTACTTTGGGATCAGAGCAATGTATGTGATTGGTGTCCAATATTTATTTATTATACGCAGTCAAAAGCCTTTCCTGATATACGAGTACTATATCTTCAGCCTTCTGCCAGTGCTGATATTGCTGAATGAAACTGATGTTAGTAACTAATAAATGTTGTTACAAGCTACAATTAACGCTGCCGTCAAAATAAGCGTTTCCCGGGTTGGGTAGCGCAGTCTGGTAAAAGCTTTAATTTCCTAAATAGCCCACGAGTATTGGTATTTCCGTCTAAATACCCTCATGACGTGAGCATTCGTTTTTCAAATAAATAATTCGACGTGACGATTCCCGTCGGGGGTCGAATTGAATGAGTAATGTCCTGTGCAGGTGGAAAGGGTATAATGAAGCTTTTTAAAAAGGAAAATAAAATGGGCGTAAACGGAATAAGTAACAAAATATTCGGAAGTAACAGTAGGTTCACTTAAGGCTGTCATACACTTAGTACTATTATGTCCAATTCGGTTCTACTTTTTAAACATAAGGAAGGAGTATTTTATTTCCATGATCTTTTCAGGAATTGCTATAAGTATGTACTATTGGTTTACACCAGAACAAACTCGCTACAGTAAGTAGTTAATGATTTTATCGTATAAACTTTACAATATGCAGGCGTTGGTAGTGATTTAGTCATAGTTGCTAAGAACTGGTATATTTTTCTAATCTAACTTGAGGCTTGATTTTCAGTTTTAACGGTCGATTAGTTTACCAAATGTTAAATTGGATAGTTTCCTTAATTTATACATTTATAGAGCGGCTGCCAGAAATCAAGTTCACCACATTTCACTATATTGATAACTTGCGGTTCCAGCGAACTTCGTTTCGCTCCCGTGCCTTGTCCGCAGCCTCGTTTTATGATATTTTTTTATTAATAATACTATTCCGGGCTAAGACAAAACCAACACTTAAAATTATAAAAAACTGTTAACCCATTCTTGACTTAAATGTGGTATTACTAACACGATTTTCTTATATAAGGTCAAATCGTTTTAAGTGATAATATTTTTACATTGTCTTTGTATACATCATAGAAACAGGATACAATCATACTTTTTGTAAAATCGAGATTTTTATTTTTTTCCATAACAAAGACAATATCATTATTTAAAACAACACCCTAACAATTTAAAAAGTTTACTTCGTCATCGGCTTCGCCTTTCTCAATTTAATGCCCAAATCTTCTTTTTCTCTTAACCTTAATTAATAAAAAAATAATATCTGTAAAAAAATAATTACCTTAACTTTATTTTTCTCGAAAACTAGCGGGTAAAAACCCAAAGTGTTTTCTACAAAAATGATTATTTTTTGTGCTGAATCGGCCTAAATATTATTACTTGAAACGAGGTGAATTTATATGTATACGTATAGATTGAAGATGTGTTCCACAGAGTAAAATTTAAGCTGCACCTACTTGATATCGTGGGCTATATCAGTCCCTTTGAAAATGCCTTCTTTGCGTGTTCCCGAGAAGTCTGGGTCAATGATTTTCCTCTCCGAGTTCCGTGCTAATGAGCTCGTTTTATAAAGGTGTCGGGAACCTTTGAAACTTTGGTTAATTCTGTTTATAACTTTGAAGGCAAGAGAAAATTATGATTTTTTGAAGAAAGAACGCTACATAAATGGTGTTAAAAAGGCTTAAGGAAGCATTAAACCTCGTATCCAGTAAATCAAACCAAATCATATGTAACAACAAAAAAAACAGGTCTAACTGAGAACCTCTTTTTTTAAGACGGTGGTAGAAGAAGAAGCTTAAAATAACGCATAATTGATTTATATTATTTAGGAGAAACAAATTATTTTGGTGTGTGATGTTAAGCTTGCGTACACCAGCACTACGCACATCATCATCGAAAGTAAGAGCTAAGCTCTAGTCGGTGGAGTTTTTTCCATTCTTTACGCTCTTCCGCCATTCTCTTGAGAGTAGAAGAGAGAGAATGCTGGGACACTTGATACGACACGACAGTTTCATCAGAACGATAATAGAGGGAAGGATAGAAGGAAGAAGGAAGAGAGGAAGACCAAGAATAAGCTATATGCATCAAATAAATCAAAAGTTGAATGTTGCATCGTATCAAGAGGTCAAGAGAATGGCACATCATGCACTAACTCAAAAATAATTTGTTTCTCCTGTTTCATCCTATATTCTTTGGTTGTTTCCATACTAAATATCATCTTTGCTTAAAAAAAATACCCTATAGTAAAAGGCGTTGAGATTAAGCTTAAAATAATATGAATATGAATGCAATATCACGTCAGTAATCTGAGTTCAACTTGTAATTATGTTGGTGAAAATACAATTGAGTTAAGGAAAGTAAAATAACGGACTGCTATCGAATATTGTAAAGTCAATGGTCATCTGAATTGACTAAAAGGGTCTATTTGAACGTAGCACCCGTAAAAGCTAGAACGCTGTCCATTTCTATCTTGCTAAACTATTGTTGAAAAAGACATTGAATTCACTTTTCGATTGAACTGTAGTAGTATGGTGAAGTAGTAAGAGTTGTGCTATGAACACATTTTGTGAACTTACATTTAATAAACAAATACATGAATTTTAAAATAAACTAGAGGACCAACGAACTTCATTTCGCGCCTGGACAGCCCCATCCCGCCCCGCCCTCGTTCTTATTTTTTTCTTTCTTAAGTAGCTCCTCCTGACAATAACAAACATAACAAAATATAATTAGCGATATCGGCCCAGCCGTTAACGCGTAATGGCGTGGCCACGGGAAATAGGGATTTATTATTATACACTTAATAAATAATTAAAAATATGTTATTGTGTAGTGCTAAATAAGTTACTAACTATGATTAAGTATAAGTACATTTTACAAAAAAAGCTAACACTAACATCTATCAAACTCTATAAAAGTAATCGTTGGAACACCACTTTTTTGAGGTTTTGTTATGATCAAAGAAAAGTGATACAACAAAACATTCAGCGAAACTTTTTAAAGACAAGTCTCTCTGAGAAGTGCTTCAAAGTAAAGCAAAGCAAAAATTCAATTTCATTTCGCCATTTCATTCTTTCACCGCATAATTATGTCTCTGAGAGCTTAATTATTCTTTATTATTATTATGTCCCACTTGTTCCGAGCCACTTAATGGTCGCATGAATCACTGTCAGTATGACAGATGTTAAGGCGCATACACAGAGGTGTTTTAGAAGCTTGGAAGCTGGATGGCTGTGACGAATTAAGTAAACCAATATCTCAGCACTTTTTTATCCATATGACAAATCACGATGGACATAATAAGATAAGGCTAAAAAAATATTAAAAGCTGTTATCAGATCTGAAGTAGAGCAAGAAACTTTTATAGCCATTTTTATATTACAGTTGTTTAAAAATATGATAACATGATCGGTATTTCGTCAATCACTTCATTTATTCTAGTTTGTCGCAAAGAAGCACAGACGACAAGGCAAACATTATACAAACCTGTAATCTTTCTGAGTATTTTCATGGGTGAAAAATTTGATTTGTAACCAACTCGTCGCATTGGCTTTTTACCCAGAATGAGAGAGCAAAGTCGAATCATTGGGAAAGAAACAAACGTGATTGTCTTGGATTCCATATGAAAAAATATAAGATATTATGTATCCTGTACCTAATTATAATTATATGTTTCACATTACTGAGAAAAAGTGTTGTACCTCGTGTCATGTTTTTGGTGTTGGAGCGAATAAATCAGTAAATATAATTGGCCACCAATCACTTATTCTCTGGTCCCAAAGTACGTAGCTAATGCAATTGTGTAATGGAAATTCGAAATAATGGCGGTACCACCACAGAACCCAGCATATTACTCTTAGTTTGCCTATCTATAATATAATATTTACTTATACGAGTATATTCAATGTCTCTTCGTGATGCATTTACGGGAACCTCATTTGTAGTCTATCAAGCGTCGGATATTGTCTTGCGAGATTATTTATATTACTGGGCTACGATAGTATTAAAAAATAAGAAGTAGTACTGTGTAAAAAGACAAAAAGTTAAGAAAAAAATAATTATTTATCAGTATAAAAGCAGATACTGGACAGGCAGACAAGGAGAGTATGCAATAGGGTACGTAGTATTAAATATATTGTTATTTAAAATGATAATAAACTATCGAGTTACTGTGGTATTTTCAAAACAACACTACCTCTAGAGTTGTGTAATGTTATTGAATTTTAAAAGAAATTGTACAATTTTTTCTCTTTGAAAACGTGGCAAGGCGAAAAAGTGAGTTTTATAATATTGAGAAAGGTTTCAATTGTAACATTTTCTTCATTTTCTAATGTAAAAATGTGTCATGTCTTTATCTAGTGGCAAAGACAATTTATGAAAAATCCTTTTATTTTTACCAAAAGTAGGATGGTGTGTGTAAAGTTATAAGATAAAAACAAATAATCAGGAAATATATTTTGCAGATATTTTCTGCTACATCCCATAAAAGTAGCTTACCAGAGAAACAATAAAACATGATATAATCCAACATTTTATTACATCTGCCTGCTTAATCAGAAACCTATAGAAAATCTGCATAACAATACCTGTTTCCATAAGGACGGCTTGTCATTATTTCATCTTGCGTAAGGATCGGGCAATAACTCATTGAGTTCCTTCAATAAACAGAGAACTGTGTTGCTTTGACAGTTAAGCAGCTTTGCATTTGAACGGATTAGAAAATTCGTATTGCAATTTTGTAAAACCACTCAGTAGATTAGCGTGAAACAGCACTACACGAGTGAGTGAAATAGTAATACTGTAAATTTTACCAAAGTTGCATTGCAATGCCAATGAATTAAGCTGCCTGGAACTTGAAGGGATTCGTTCTGCGGTCAGATCAATAGAAACACACAAAATACACATACACATAATGCGCACAGCAAAAGAGTGGAACTCTCTACCCGCATCTGTGTTTCCATCGGCCTATAAATAAATCTGTTATTTTCAAAAATCGCTTCATCTTCGCCCCTGTCTATGCCTTTAGTATAGTATAGAGACAAGAACAGTGACTAACCCTGACTTTCTTTGACATTGTGTATTTAATTCGATTTTAATCTTAATCATTTGTATGCCAATATGGCTGATCACAGCATGTTCCTTTTCCACCTTATCTGAAATAACACCATATTTACCTGTGTTTCACAAATAAAATTGATTTGATTTGATTTGAGAGCAAACCCATATCATATAAAAATAAAAAAATAAAAACACTGCCCGAATCCAGTAAATTTCGTTTGACCGCAGAACGCATCCAGTGTGTCAAATCCTATAAACAAGGTCGCAATACGCCCATTGACACTAAATTCATTAAATACAACCCTATGTCTTATAGTTAAAAACGCTTTTTTGTAAAGTTGCCAAAATGCAAATCGGGGACATCTACAATTGACGTCATTTACAAAATGCCGATATTAGGTCCTTGGTCATTAATCGTCACAGTCAAAATAGTATTGGCTGGTCATAAATAAGGTGGACCATAAATGAAGTAAAATATGTTGATTAAAAAAACCGGCCAAGTGCGAGTCGGACTTGCGCATGAGAATCGTAAAGCGGTTAACAGGATACATCTACCTACCAAGATTCAACTGTGTAATGCTAACAGTTTCAGTATAATGTGGCTGTGACATACGGACGGACAGACAGACATGCTTGACGAAACTATAATAGTTCTATTTTTTGCCATTCGGCTACGGAACCCTAAAAACCGTCTTTCGTTTATTCGATATTAATTTTCTTTTTTATTTCAGTTCGTTTAGGTTGTGGTTTAGGTAACAAACACGAGAAAATCATAGGTTGTACATAAAAGCACGCAGCGTAGACTAACTAAGTACATAATTGCTTTTCATGTCAAGTCAGTTAAACTAAGTTACAACTTCAGAACTTTACAGAAGTTTAGAACTACTGTCTTAAAACTTAATTCTGATGGGTAATTAATTATAAACTTAACTCAAGAGTTGCTTATATGATGTACCTAATTATAATAATGTACGACAGCTATAATTGTGTGATCCTGTCATATCAGTTGATTTCCTAGCTACACCGGTATGCGACTAATTATCATCTAAATAACTTATTGTTATAATATCAGACTTAGAAATAATAATATTTTTAGTCACGTCCGATTCGTAATTGGCCTACCATAAGCGAGCGATTTCGAATTCTAGTCGTGGCTATAGTTCATCATGAAACCTAAATTCGGGAGACATTAATTGATTGTAGTATAGTTATTCTATTCTACGATCATAATTTGTCTTGTGCAAAAAGATATACAGGATGTGGAAATTTTTTGAATATAGACCACCAACCAGTACCACCAGTAACCAGTTATTAATTCTAAATGTTTTATATACAATACATCGAACCAGTAATTTAGGCACACAATTGTGCCCAGTCATAGAAGTTGACATTGTCATTTACATATAACGAGTTAGCTATTTTGATATACATACATCATACATTGATAAGGAATTATAACTTTGGATTACTATATCTCTGAGTTAATGCATTTCAGAGCACTATGACAAGGTACAACAAGGTAGCTACTACGGATACCCTGCAGAATCATTGATAAAATGTTTGCTCCAGCTATAAAGATCCATTTAAACCAGACGAGCGCTATCCCCACTTCATTAAATTCTTCTACTCAGAGCATTCGTTCGTTGTTCTATTGCATTCTATAGAATATTTTAAGAACGTTTGCTCGCTTTCAGCATTTTACACCAAACTATCAATATTTTGGTGTAAAACGCTGAAATCGAGCTTTCATTTAGAACAAAAGAACAAGAAAGAATGCTCTTGTTCTAGCTCTAGTTCATTGTTCGTTTGGTCAACTAAACCCACCTTTACAGACCACACGCTGTATATTTTATGATTGGTGATCTATAGAATTCGCAATTGACTTTAACTCGTGCCGACAGCCTGCTCGTGGACTTATTAAAATATGGACGAATATCGAACTTCAAACTCAAGCGTTTATTTGCCAAGGCACAGTAAATAAAGATAACATTTAAAAGTCAGTAGTATTTTTTACAGGTTGTTTATGTCATGTAGATTCGCAATTTGTGTAACTAAATACGACTGAAAACCTAGTTACATGTATCGATTCTGAGAAATGGGCTGAACCATGTAGAGTTAATACGAGTAGAGTAGTTGACTGCCTTGTTGGCGAAGCAGTTAGTTCGCTGGTCACTAATTAAGGTCTCAGGTTCGTATCCCGGGTCGAGACGTTGTTTCTGGGTTTGGCTGTCTTGAAAATTTTCGGTTATTAGTGCTTCATTTGCTGACGCTTCGCGTTGCAGGTGTGAAAGTCAAATATTTCTTTCGATTATATAAAGATAAAAGCAATAAAATCACGAAACCATGAATTTAAGTCATAACAGTTTAGTAACAGACACTGAATTCTATTCAGTGGTAACAGGCGTCCGACAGGCAAAACTTTTTAAGACTTCCACCACAGGGGTGAAGAGAAATATCTTCTTCTTTTTTGCCTGGCTCTTTCCATTTTATTTGGGGTCGGCCCTCCGTGTCACGCGTCTCCAGGCAGCTCGATCCTGGGTCGTCTCCCAGCTAACTTAAGCTTCATTGAGGTTCTTATTGACTATGGATATCCATGTGATTCGGGGTCGTCCTCGACCTTGGGACTTAGATTGAACATCCAGTACAAATATGGAGTCTCCAAAATGCCAACGCAAAATAAGAAAGATAGGTACCGTTGCCATGAGTTTACGACGGTTTTACTCGCTAGCGACGACGTAACTTTTTGTCTGGAAAATTTTAGTTCTGCAAGTGACCGCTAGCTAGGGGCGCTGTGCAATTTTCCATAGACATTTTTTACGTAGTCGCTAGCGAGTAAACGTCATAAACTCTCATGGTAACGGGACGGTAGTATCTCGTATTACTACCCACGTTTATTGCATGCAAACAATACAATTTGCATGTGCTCTCGTTCCGCCGCGGTTTTAAGTAGAGTGCTGATCTGCATACCTAATTTATGTAATTCATTTGCAAGAAGAATACAATTAGTCTCATCAACTAGCGTATTGTGCTGACTAAATCGTGACCATTGGGGGTTGTTAGAAATGTAGGCGATGATGCCCAAAGCAAAAGTTGAATGTTGCGTCGTATCAAGAGTTCAAGAGAATCAAATGGCGGAAGAGCATAAATAATAGAAAAAAAAAACTCCACCGACAAGAGAAAATGAAATGAAAAAGTTGCCCATTACAATGGTCAACTTTTTCATTTCATTTTCTCTTACTTACTTTACTTAATTTACTACAGTAATTTAGTATGTTTAAAAAACTATGTTTTTCAAAATCATTACCCTACTTCTAACGCAGTCGGGTAAAAATATGTACCTACACCAAATTATCGGCCCACATCTTTTTAAGGACTTATTTATAGGATATTATTAGATACAAAAGCGTACTTAACTTTACTGAGAAAATTGTTTTATGCCATGATAAGGATTATGACGTCAAGGTTTCTGGCTCTTTACGTCTCCGAGTAGCTAAAGATAGCATTACCGTAACAAATTATAAATGTAATTCACTAATAATTTCCCCGGCGCAAATATCGATATTCTCTTAAAGGTTATCATCCCACTTTTATACCTATCACAGGTCGTTTCCAGTATTTCATTAAGAAAACATTGTTATAAATATTTTTCAGTGTAAACTATTACCGTACTCTAGGAACCTGATACACATTTTTTTATAAAGTCTAATCAAAATTTACACAAGTTTCATAAAATCTAATCAATAATGAATATGGATAACACGCAGGCAAATGCAACTAATTAGTAGTTTTTCGTTGTTACTGAAACTACGAGGAAATAAAATTATACCTAATATCAGGGTGTGACCTGTAATAGGAGAAAAAATTAAAATGTAGGCGCTATAAGTGACGAGCAATCCATATTAAATGGTTTTAATTTTTTGAATTGCAAAATATTTTTATTGTTTTTTTCTAAGAAAATAAATCGAACCAGCAATGTATTGCAACAAATGAGTCCAGTCATCTATGACAAGTTCTAACTTGACATTGTCATTTACTACAACGAGTTAGCGATTTTGATATACATTGACTAGTGATTATAACTTTGGATTACTACTTATATATTTTAGTTAAAGCATTTTAGGTTAAGGTAGCTACGAATACACTTTAGAATCATTGATTAAATTTTTTGCTCCTATTTCAGGCCAAACGCTGTATATCTCATTTAACTACCAGTTCTAACATCCATTCACTAATTAGTACAAGCAATAAGGCTATCACCTCATCATCCTACGAGTAGCTCACACAGGGTTAAGTCCTAGCTTAACTAAGTGATATTGACAGGCTAAGTCCTAAGCCGACTCATGTCGTGAGCATGGAGATCACAGACATATGTCTAGGTATTCTTTTAGATGTCGCAAGCAAGTCTACGACATACTCTTCCAAATCTGTGTAACACCGACTGTTAAATGACCATGCGTGTATTTTTTTTCGGCCGTTGTCGCGATGTGATGATTAAATAAACCTTTACACTCTTATTCATAAAAACGCAAACAGTCTAATAAACCTGTTTTAACCATAGAGAAAGAAAAAATCTTCGCTTTAAAAAGAGCGTGCTACTTAGTGAAATTCTATAGGATTTGACAGCGAAAGACCTTATGACAGCGAGACCGTTTTCTAAGAAATAATGGATTTAGTGGATACGTCAAGTTTCCGTCTTTGGAATTTTTGAAAAATTATGAATGGATATAATTATAATTTAAGTTTTGTATAACAATTTCAGATGAAATGACTTGTGCTTTCAGCAACTGTGAAGTGCGCCGAGGATACAATCCCGAAAATCAGACTTTCCACCAGTAAATATGAATCATTGATAAAATTTTTAATTCCAAATTTTATTAAATTTGTGAGTGAAATCGACTCCGATGCCAAATTGTACAGTAAATTTAGGACTTCCTTTGTGATTTGCAGCCATATATCAAAGTGTCCAATAGATTAATTCAGGTATTTTCAGTAAAATAAGAAACCGTTTCTTTACACTAGGGCTTGACTAAATTGTGACGTCATCAGTATCGATAAATTTTTAGACTGATTTTTTTAGGTAACCGTAATTCTTGCACAGCTTCTTCTCAGCACTGGCCCACACAACTGGCCCGAAGCTGTGCTGTGGTAAGGTCTATGTTGGAACGTGTATAAGTGCTTCTAGCAAGTCTTCATACATAAATAAATAAATATGTAATTTAACAAAAATGAGGTTGTCTTGTTTATCAAATAAAAAGTATTATGTAATTAAAAGTGCATTAATTTAGTTATTTTTGTTTCAATTTACATGATTTATCGTAACCTCGTCGATAAAACTTGGACCACCATAAGATACACATCACTATTGAACGCACACATGTAAAGTAACTTTTTGGTTACGCTGAAAATCCGCGTTTGTCATTCTATACTATACTACTTTCTATGGTTTTAACTATTACACTGTTTTGTCTCGTTCTTTTTTGGCGTTGTCATTATTTGACAGAAAGTGACAAAACAGTGTAATAGGTTTATTTGATTGTTTGAATTATTATGAATACTTATTTTTTTATTTTAATTCAAAGTAAATCTTGCGTCAAATATTCAATGACCAATTTTCTTTCTATGTTATTCTAAGTATCTCTTACTAGGTGACGTTGGGAAAGTCTATTTATAGAAACATTTTTATTCATTTACGGTGGCAGAAAAATATTTTCTACTGCTGTATAATGTGCATTTCCTAAAGGTACGGGGATGCCATCTTTTGATGCTAAAAAACATCTAATGACAAAACTGCTCATTGATTGTTTGATTTGATAAAGGTTAAGGCGGCATCAAATGAACTGAAAAAGCAATGCATTTCGTTGACGACATTTTTGGGTAGAAAGTAGTACATACGTGAAGTACATGCATGTAGTACTTGCGTCATCTACCTGAGGCCTAAGTCTGTGTTTGGGCAAATTCATTAATCTCAAGCAAGTCTACATAGTTGCGGTCCATTTATTGTTTTGTTTGTGTATTGCCCTTGCAATGGCCTAACAGAGATGTTTATTTTTAATTGTTTAATAACATTAAAATAAATTGATAGTGTGCTAAGCTATGGTAAAAATCTATTTTCTACCGTCTAACTAATCTATACCCTTTTTTAAAAATAATTAAATTAGCGCCACACAAGACAACACAACACACCAATTTTCTGGTTTGGAAATAAGGAATTTTCTTCTTTGTCTTACGAAGTACCAGACAACTATTATGACTGGGGCGTATCCCATAAATTATTAAATTATAAGTCCATGACCTAAGTAAAGAATGTCCGTGCTCATCACACAAACATTTGCCTCTTGCGGGATTCGAACCCATGACCGCTGGTTCAGTAGTAGTAGTAGTTATTTTGAATTTATTTCGTAAATGGTTCAAACTTTTACAAAAAAAAAAGTTAACATTATCCGAATTCCTTCCCTTCGAGTCGAACTTTGAAAACACTGGATATTTTCTCTCACAACAATGTTGAACATATCGAGATATTACTACAAACAATAATATTTTGACAACGGACAATGGACAGCAATGAAAATATTTACTTTGCTACATCAAAATAACACAAAAGTAACAAAGTCATAAACACGCATGGTAAAAATTATAAAACAAAAGAACGTCGAGTCAAAACATTAACAAGAACAAAAACCATTTCATTTTAACGTCAATCAAACAAAATTAAAACATTCATCGATTTCTCCGAAGCAAAAATAGTTAGTCATATTAAATTAGTATTCCAGTTAAAGACTAGGTTTCCTTTCAGAAAAATCTCTTAATTAAAATGGAACAGAATAATTGGAAAAACGTTAATGACTTCTTGCTAGCGCTTATGCATTACAGGCCAATAACTTTTAGTTTAATTACGACTTTTTATATACTTAACTCTACATAAAGCCACACTGAGATACATTCATGAACCATAATGGTTACTTATTAATAAAAGTTTGAGACACTTACGGCCTGTTTCACAATGTCCTAATAAGTTCTGGTTGCCGTTATCTGCCCGATACTTGATACGAAATGAAGTTACTTAAATTATTCCTTGGTTAGTGCTTAGTTGTCAATGGTTAAACAGGCCATTAAGCTAATATGCATATCAACCAGCTAGCAAGCTCATGTTTGATCTAAGGTAAACAGTCCATTTGTACCTGTTTTTGTAGTAACGTTTTTATTTGTCTCGCCATTCACGAGTATCGCTTTTTTAGACCAATGGACTGTTCATTTCCGTGCCGTAATAGTCTCTGGCTTTTAGGGTTCTAGGGTAAAAAAATAAACAATTCAGGAACCTTTGATAAGTGCCCTCACATGTCTGTCTAGTTTTGTACTGAAAAAGATTCTTGCTTTAAATTATTAGTTTAAGTTACATGCTTAAACTCTAATATAACATCCATAAGCTCGACTGACGACTTCCGTGGTGTAGTGGCTAAGCACGCTGGGTTTCAAGAAGTCGCCGCTCCGAGGTCCCGGGTTCGATTCCCTGGTGGGTCAATGTAGAAATCATAATTTTCTATATTGTCCCGGATCTGGGTGTTGTGGTACCACCGTTGTGTCTGATTTCCATAACACAAGTGCATTAGCTACTTACTTTGGGATCAGAGCAATGTATGTGATTGGTGTCAAATATTTATTGATTTTATATTTATAAGCTGTGGTAATATTAATTTAATAAGTACGACAAAGTCCAATCAAATCATTGACAGTATTTTTTGACTAGAAGTCATACTAAGATTTCTTTTCATTGATTTACTTTATGATTTGCTTTGAGGGTTATTTTATACAGAACCTTCGTTCGTGAATCTGACTCACGCATGAACGGTTTTTTGTAACGGTATTGATAGCGCCATGGAGAGTGTGATAGGTGCTATTATTAAAACGTTTACCATATAGGTACCATTCAATTCCATCTTTGGTATAAATGGTGTAGGTTGAAAAAGCATTGATCGAATGATAAATCAAATTGAATTTCCAATTTGTTAGCCACGTAAGTAGTTAGTAAGACATCTACTCTCTCAAATACCCTCTTCATCGTAGAGTATACATTTATACACGGATAGTACATTATTATGTTATATGTATATTTAAATACGTTATGTAAGATTATATTTTATAGTATTTAGTTTATTACTATTATTAAAAAAATATAAATAAATTGTAACTTTTTTTCCGTATTATGCACTGCCGATAACCGCAACTATTTCATTTCCAACACCTATGGGTTGGCTGGAAAAGATCTCTTTTAGGGATAAGCCCACCTTTGTTCACATTATGACTTCTTGCATTTTCTGTACATCTTTTAAGTGCAATAAAGAATATAATTAAAGTAGTGATTGCTAAGAGCAACCATCGAACTTATTAATAAAAGTTTATTACTAGCGTATGGAACAGGAGGCAAATTATTATGCAGTTCGTATACGAAAAAAGTTCACCGATCGAATTTTCTTTTTTAAATAAAATACAGTTATTGCTTTATCCGGGTCACGATTTCTATGCATTTTGATTTCTTTCGAAAGGTAGTTTTTCTTACGTGGATATATTACTAGTTTTTTTTCGGTAAAACAGTGATACTCGTAATCGAATTACCACACGAAATAAGTTCGATCATGCGAGAATCGGCCTCCTGATACCACGAACTTGCGCCGATCATACAAACGGTTTCAAATTTGACATTTAATTTCAAGGAATCTTGTCATTGAGTTGCGGATCATGTTTTGCTTGGCATAGCTTCTCTATACGAAGTAATTACAACTCATTGGTATGTACCACTATTATGTTAAATTAAAATTAATTAAATTAGTTTAATAATCTTCAACAAAATACTACACTAGTAAAAGTGATCGAGGTCACCTTTTAAGCAAAATATGCCTGTGACAGGTGACTTCGCTCTTACATAGCTACAGTTACAATATATGGTTTTATTCTAAGTTGATAGTAACAGAAATAAGTTTCATGTGCCATAATTCAAGCAAATAAATTAATTTGAATCTATCTATCTTTATTTAAATGAAACATAATGACAGGAATAATAAAGCTCATAGTATTGTAGGGCCAGGTCAAATTCCAATTTATTGTGAAAATTTAACTCTATTTTGGCATCTCGACGAAAACGAAACGAAGTCGGGTAAGAACGAATAATATTTGATAATCACCTGAATTAATTCATGTTTACACCATAAATAATGGATTATTTCGTAAACAAGTTGTCCTATTTACAATTCAATCTGTATAATAGTATTTTAATATCGTCGCGGTAAATAAAGTAGTTCTTTTGGATTCGCGCCAAATTCATAATAATCGGTTCAGTGCTCTGACAAATTATAAATATATGCAGTATCTCCTCTAGTTACTTATTCGTACAGCTGTCTGTGTGATTGGTTGTTCAACAGTACAACAACAAAATTACGTATCTTCGTGAAAACAACGACAATGCGCTGTTTATAAAAAAAATACTATTTCAGGTACTTCAAAACTATTATTTTACTTAATTTTACATATTTTACTAGTTCAGAATGATTACTTAGGTTAAGGTAAACTAGAGTACTCTTTAATGCCTAGTGTAGCCACGCTACAGCATGCAAGGTACTTAGTGGCTAGATAATAAAAAAAAGTATCTAATTACAGACAGAGAGATATATTTTTATTTGTTGCTAAGTATTGACCGCGATCTCACTTGTTGTGTTAGGTGTGGATGAGGTCTTGAGTTGTACTTCTGATTTTGTAGCAACCTATTCACATTTGCCTTAAAGGTGCTTAAGTCTTTATGATGTTACCGTATTCGACTGTTTTGTGACCGCGCAGTATGAAAGCGGTATTATTTATTCGTATCTATTCAGGTCCTCACACAAATTGCATACGAATTCGCCTAGCTGATTTATTCTTCCCTATTCCTAGCGCGGACTTAGGGAAAGCTAGAACATAAATTATTTTTATTGGACTGTTGAAAATTACGAGCAATTTAGGTTCGAAGTAAATGGTTACTAAATTATAAAATGAACAACATTTGCTAAATTTTTTGATTTATGACATGTTATTTGTAAATCCGTAGGTGGGTAGGGATAACCAAGTAAAGCAAAATGATGACGTGTCTCAACTGTCAGTACTGTCCTCAACAGACACCCCTATGTAAGATCCCTAACGCCCCAGAACCAATCGCTCCGATGGATTTGTTTATGTTTGCGTTACAAACACGTAAATCCGTTTAATGACATTTCTCTGGGGAACGTAATCGCTCCGTTTGATTGTGGAAGTGGTTTTGTAAGTGGCAGTACCTACGCAATTTATTTATGTTGAGTGTAATGCACAGTTTCCGAGAAAATGCAGAAAACACCTTCTCATAACGATACGCGGTTTCCCAAACATCAGAAAACACCTTCCGGAAACATTCTTATTTTTGAGCTTATGAATTTGTTAAGTAGGCATTTTTATTTGGAATTTCGTCAAAAAACATAAGAAGCTAATAGAGAGTGAGAGAGATTTGTGACAGTGACAAAAACAAAACCTTATAAACTAATTCCAAAAGATACCTACCTAATTGTTGTATTGTACAATTTATATGACAATTCAATTTATACAGCACTAAGCCACCTCTGTCAATTCAATCAAATTGCAACATTATAGATCTACATCTAAGTTATTATTTATATCTATAAAAAGCTGTTTTAAATATCACACTGATAGTTTTGTAAAGGGAAAAATAATTTGACCTGAATTCGTTCGCTATAAAAGGATTTAAACTTTCCAATCCACTCAAAGAAAACATTGGTGCTGTAAAAAGTTTTTAACAATTTTATCTTATGACAGCGAGCCAGCCTACTCATTATCTTAATAAAATAAATGGTTTGGTTTGCCTATATTATGAAGAGGTGCGATAGCTAGTATATAGACGCCAATTACTGGGAGATATAAAATGCCATGAATAAGAAAACTAAAGAAGTAAAACTGTTTATATAAACTTGATTCCTTAATTGAATTTTAAAATTGTTCAAGACAACATTCTCATGTGCAACTGGCTATCTTTTCGACACCTCCCTCGCAAAACTCTGTAACTGTTAGTTATCGAGAAATACGATTTTAGTATTTTTGTGTTCTCCGAGGTCGGTTTTATAAGGTGGAATTCAATTTTTTTTAAGATTCTCATTAATATTAGTAGTTTACAGTTGTATATGTGTCTATCTAGAAAAAGTGTTCCCTGCATATCTGCCTAGCTGTTAGTTAACCGCGTATGCGCGGGGCGTATTGAAGCGGACCGGGGGGGATATCTGTCACTTCGTCAGTATCGCACCGGAAAGCCTACGATGCAAGTGTGCACTCAAGTGTAATGTGATTAAAAGAAAAAAACGGCTAGGCAGTGAATACAAACATGTGCTCAAAAAGGATACAATTCAAAGATGATCTAAAAAACACTTGTTTGGTCTAAAAGACAATAAATACAAATGTGGGGGGTTCCAGTTAAATACAAAATCCGAGTAAGTTTAATGAGATGATTTATTATAATATTTTCCCCTGTATTAATATTGTACTAACATAAAGTTTTGTACACTGCTTGTTTTTTGTGGTATTTAGAGGTAAAACTTACGGCAATCTATTAAATTCTACTAATCCGACGCAAATACACGTAACTAGACCAGTTACAGAGTTATGTTTCGTAATTCATAATGACGCTTGTCACTTAAAGAGTTTTGCTACGGAAGATTTATAATGTTTTTTGCTTTAACTGACACTTACAGACTTATGCGCCGATGGCTTTACTATACTTTTGGTTCTAATTGCCGCTTACACACTTATGCATTGGAGGTTTATTTAAAAAATATTATTTAAGTATCACTTAGGTTGTTTTGCTTCGGATAAGTTAATTCGATATATTTTGTATCTGACACTTAAGTATACTTACGTGGTAAAACAAATTTTAGCTTGCCCCCTAAGTGTTATTACTTTTTCAGAGTCACCTGTTCCACACTTCTCAGAAAAAGAGAAAATATTTTGGCCGAATAATTACATACTCGTATTTGAAAATGATGGTGTCAATGTTACGGAAGATCAGTTAGCTTCTGCTAGTGGGATCTTCTGATCTCACTCAAAACTCAACATGTGTACCCACTAAAAACCAGTCAGTGTTTTTCGATGCCATTTATGAGGGGGAAGCTACGGGTAATCCTTAGCTCAGCTTCATTCTTTGCAGCCTCGCCTTTGATTGTGACTCGTAGTTTGCAAGCTCCACCTGTATTCAGGAGAAATTATTTATCCTGTTATCCAGCTGACGGCGTATGGGACACACACACCACCGTCATAGGTCTCCTTTAGCGAGCAGCAAACATGACCTTGTCGACCTCTCGAGACCCATCTAGGAGTTACAGGTGAAGAGCTTCAAGCCTTATTCGGTTCCTAGGAAGTCGGCGACGAATCATCGGTGCGTTGGCTGAAGCCTTTCGCTACCTCTCGCCGCCTCTTTCTGGGAGATTGGTTCTGGATCACTGTTGATGCGGTGCAGGTATTTGCCAAATCAGTCGTGGCCTGTTAAACTCTGATTAGTAGCTTGGTGTGTAAGGCGTTCATGTTGGCGCTTCACACATCCCTCGAGCAAAGTATAACAGCGAGCAAATATACATAGTGAGGTCATTAGTTCTGTCACACAATAAAAGCTTTTGATTTTAGAATCCTGGCCACAAGAAAGTTTATTGAATTCAAATTTAAATATTTCATGATAATAAATTGTGTACTTTTTAGAATTTTCCTGATTTTTAAATAGGAGTGGACACTTAAAGAAGACCGTGTCGCGGTTTTTGCGTAGCATCGTTGCGGTTACGCGCCAATTCAGATTTTCGACTTACTGAAAAATTTGAATATAACCAAAAGATTCGTTTATCGTACCATAAAACGATACAATGGTCTTCAATGTATCGTAGTATAGTGTATATTGTAGATGACAGGTCAAGAACTGGTCGCCCTCGCTCTTTTAGCACTCCAGCAGTGATAAAAACTGTGAAGGCGCGAATTCAAAGAAATCCCATAGGTAAGCAGAAACTGTTGGCCCTTCAGATGGGGTAAAGCAGAACTACGGTGAAAAGGGTGTTAAATGAAGACTTAGGGTTTAGGGAATATCGAAAACATTAGAACATCATTTGGACGCACGTTTATTGGACCTGAGAATGAAGCGATGCCGCGCTTTGTTGAAGCGGTACGCGGGAAAAAAGCATCGGGTAATGATTTTTTCGGATGAAAAAAAAATTCACCGTGGAAGAGAGCTACAACAAACAAAATGATAAAGTGTACGTACACAACAGTGAAGTAGCGAGCAACCGTATTCCGCGTGTCCAACGAGGTCATTTTCCATTCTCGCTCATGGTTTGGTAGGGAGTCGAGTCTCTTATTAGAGCTTAACTGAAGTGCATTTTTGTGAGAAAGGCGTAAAAACTAATGCAGTTGTGTATCAAAATACAGTCCTCAAAAATCTTGTGGAACCTGTTTCTCATATCATGTTTAATAACAGGCACTGGGTATTCCAACAAGTTTCTGCACCAGCTCATAGAGTGAAAAGCACACAAGACTGGCTGGTGGCGCGTGAAATCGACTTCATCCGGCACGAAGACTGGCCCTCCTCCAGTCCAGATTTGAGTCCGTTAGATTACAAGATATGACAACACTTAGAGGAAAGGGCCTGTTCAAAGCCTCATCCTGATTTGGAGTCACTCAAGGCATCCTTGATTAAGGCAGCCGCCGATATATACATGGACCTCGTTCGTGCTGCGATAGACGACTGGCCGCGCAGATCGAAGGCCTGTATTCAAAATCACGGGGGTCATTTTGAATAAACTTTATTACCATATGAATCTATGTTTTAATAAGTTCATTTAGCTATGTAAATGGTTACATAAATAATAAACATGCCTAAAGATTTTTATATAACACATGTAACAGAACCTATGACCTGTCTATGTGTAATGCGGTGCCCACGTTACAATTGATTAGCTGTAGGTCCCAGATCTGCAGAACCTCGTCCTTCAATTTGAGGCGCTCCACCTCAACTTCTCGGGGTTCTGGCCTTAAGTCCAGAGACTTTTGTTTCTCGCGCCACTCAAAGACGGTGGCTAAAACCTTGGCATCGAAGGCTAAACTTACAAAACGGCCATGGCAGCAGCTGCATTTTCCGCTACTGTACGATATTACTCTCAGCGCTACAATGCGCTGTACTTTACGCAAGAGCATTTTGCTGTCCTTGTAAATAGGGGCATGTTTAACGCCATGGACCGCAGAGCACCCATGGGCGGTGAACTTCCAGCGTCCATCAAGCCGAAATACTTAAGCGGTTTTCCTTTCTTAATCTTGACCCCAATTACCACTATGTGTGATCTCGCTGGTGTCGCTCGTCTTAGTCTATAAAAACTTTTATTGCGTTCCAGTACTTGATATGAGTACCCACGTAGTCTTTGATAATTTTAGTGTCAACATCCAGTCCTATAGAGTTTTTAATAGATCCATTCTAGACCACATTGATAAAACCACAAGACTCCCATGCAGCCCTCAATTAGGTCGGAAACCCTTCTTCATAGTCCAGACTTCAAAGTTCATACTAACAAAACTATGTATCTATAAGTATAAAAATATCTCGTTCTATTCATAAAGCATTAAGTACCACTTACAAAATAAAATACTTCCATTACATAACTACCTATTTGCCACTTACTAACTTTATCAGATATTTTTTTACGAAGCAAAACTCTGTAACTGACACTTGAATAAAAAAAAACTTATTAAATCCGACGCATAATTCTTTAAGTGTGATATCTTAATATCTGTAATTAATTCAATAAAACCAACACAAAAATCTGAATACAGTCGACAAAAGCAGCCCATAAGCCAAATTTCAAGGTGATAGTTTCAAGGGTAAGAGCACAGTGCGCATTTGAAGTTTCTATCGGCTCTCCTGTAAAATTTGCGATTTCAAGTTAGCGACTTTTGCGTTGGAGGTGTATTTGTTCGTTTCATTCTTGGTTAGAAAAATAAAAAGCGTTTATATTGTTTATGATACGCAAGTAGAACATGCAACGACGGCCGCCAGTGTCAACTAATGAAGATTTTGCGAGATTCCGTTTATTTATGTTTTTTTAATGTATCCGCGCCCGCGGGTTTCCAACGGAACGACTTAAATAACTTTTACGATGTTTTCGGATCTATTTTGAGATATGTGTGACTCGTTTGTGATCAATCATCTTTTTAGGGTTCCGTAGCTGAATGGAAAAAACGGAACCCTTATAGTTTCGTCAAGTCTGTCTGTCTGTCTGTCTGTCTGTCCGTCCGTATGTCACAGCCACTTTACTCTAAAACTATTAGCATTACACAGTTGAAACTTGGTAGGTAGATGTATTCTGTTAACCGCTTTTCGATTTTCATAGAAAAAATTAAAAATAAAAATATTTAAGGGTGGGCTCCCATACATAAAACTAAAACCTAAAAATATTTTTTTGGTCAAACCTATGCGCAAGTGGTGTCTATGGATAGGTCTTTTAAAATGACATTGAGGTTCCTAAAAGCATTTTTTCTAAAAGTCTAACGTTTGAGATATAGACGCTTCCAAAATATTGTGGTATTTTGGCTAAGTGGAAGTAAGAATCCCTAATTCAGTTAAAGTTGGCACGGAAGTGCGCGAGTCCGACTCGCACTTGGCCGGTTTTTTTGCTAAATCAATATCATTGATTGAAAATTACTATCGTGCTAAGAAACGCAAAGCCTCATCAAAGAAATAAAAATACAGCGGAGTTATTATAACTATAATAACAAATACGAGTAGGTTATATTTGGTAGCCATTAATAAAAAAGGGAAAAAATAAATCACATTTGTGATAAATAAACCAAATATTATTTTCTTATTAAAACAAATTGATAGCACAAAGGAAATAATAATTAATTGGAATACTTATAGATTAATAATACTGAAACTGAAGCTTATTTGATTTTAATTAATTTCCATAGGCTACGCTTTTACTCGTAATAAGGTATTTTAACTTAAGCAAATTAAACAAACAACTGAGATTAAAATTAATTATTGAAACCAATTATTTGGTTAGTCTTGAAAAGATGATAAGGAATTCGGTAGCAGAATCTTAAGTATTTGAGCAAAAATATAAAATTGTTTTTTTTTCGTTAGTGACCTTATTACTCAGATAGATAGATAAACAGAGACCATACTTGTATTTTTTTTTTCAAGTTGGGTTTGAACAATTTTTTTGATCTAAGGCAGAATGATAAGGAGCTTTTATCACTTAAAAGTAAGTATGTACTATTTATAAAAACATTTTTCTCAGCTTGTTATATTTTATTGTTAACTTATAATTATTACGAAAACTTTAAAGATATTAAGTAAAATTAATTAAAAAATGGTTATGTTCAATAATTATAAATCCATTGTGTATTTCAAATCAATATTCAAATTATTGAACTCAAAAGAGTATAATATAATCGTTTAGTAGTATAAAATCAATCGGTAAAACTAAAACATTTTCAATATCCCTAAAAAAATTAGTTTCAGAGGCAAAAATAGCTTCCTAAGTCTTGAAATGCACGCTCGGGGTGATCTGGTGAGTTATTTTCCGGTGGAACTAATTAAACCAATAAACTCTTATTCTTTATCGTCAGTAGGTCTTTCGACAACTGTTTACATTCCGCTGTAAATATTTACAGTTTCATTGACTCAAAGTTACATCTCTTCTGGGTTGTAAATTTACTGACTCAACATTCAAACATTCTCCTTGATTATTTTAAGATTTTTATAAAAAAAAATAGATTGCGTCACATGTTAAGTAATTACGTCTGTGTGCATAAATTATGTCCATCACAGAGTATTTTCAGGAAAATAGCTTTGCTGATGTTAGGACAATATGATGAGTTAATGCACGTTGACTGGTAATTCGAGAGAATTTTTAGAGTTGTGAATAAGAAGTTTAGATATAATATTGCGTCTCCCTCCCCTCCATCGCACGCAGCATGATGTTTTATAGCATTTTTTTTTAAAATCGGTATAGCAGTTTCTGACATTAGCGCATTCTGAGAAACAAACTCTTTAGCTTTTTAATATTGTCACTTCTTTCGCAGGCTAATAGATGTCAATATCATTATGTCAACAGAATCGCATTCAATCACTTTCTATTCGCAATTTTATTGATGCTTTTTACTTATAGACCATCGCTTCTGAGATAACATGGATGACATGGACAGTTTTATTAATTTCCTAATTCCATAGGAAAAATTATAAAAAGTAATTTAAAAAAATATTGGCTTCATAAACCTTAGAAACAGCTCAAAATAACAAATTCGTTTTCAATTTAGGAGAAACAAAATAATTTGGTGTCGGTACGTAATGTGCGTCGACAGTTGCTGTATAAGCTTGAAATCATGCACCAACTCCAAATGAATTTGATGACCCGATTACGAAAATATCACATACAATACAGGTCAAATCAAATAACTCCATTTTTAAAGTCGGTAAATTTTTGGTTGAAAAATGACGGAAGAACCTAATATGATAGAATGGAAAAAGCTCCACCGTCACAAAAGAAAGCCTAGCTTTTAAATAAGATGATAATAAAAAGAAAATTGATAGACCTATGTGTTGGGCACTGATAGCTATATCAACTTTTTTATACTTGTCTATGTTCTTATACTTTTTTTGTTTTTTAATTTGATTTATAGTTTATGATTGTCAGAGAAAGAAGAATATATATAAAGTTTTATTACAGCTCATTAGTCTTTCCTTTTTAGGTCTTCAATACTATGTTTATTTAATTACGTAACTCCTTACCCTTACTTATGATCCTTAACTGAGAACTCAATTATTCCTACTTGCGTCAGTATTTTGTATAAAGGATTGAGAGCCGCCATTTCTTTGTTCGTTCCAACTTAGCGGCGCCCGCATCGGAAAGTTAAAACGAAGAAGTTTTAAGCGGTCTTAATAAACAATGTGCTTATTTGTTGTTGAACATACGTTGTCTTATTTCAATGACATACTTTTCCTACATCGCCGAAAGTTTAATAAGTTTTCTTTAAAACAATAATACTTACGTACAACACAAAGGCTACGTACCGTTTGTATCATTAAAGAGTTTTAGCCTCATTAGGCATGTTTTTTAAAGTTTTTCTATAAAGCAAATACAAATAAAATCATTTTTTTTAGATAGGGTTTGTTGTTAAAAAGGTAGGCAAGTTTTTAGTTTATTGATTCTTATTTTATGCATTTGTTGTAATTTTCTTTGGTCTTTAAACAGTCTACCAAATTAAACGGAATTTGCTGTAAGTTTCTTTTACTTTATAATTTTAAAAATAAATAAAGAATGAAAAATTACTTAGTAAAATCAAAATGGGCAGACGAGTTGCGGGGTACTGCTGATGTCTTTTATGAATCACTTTAGCAAATTAACTCTGTTTAAAACACTTGCACTTTGTTCACAGGTTAAGAAACCGCGATGACGACGGACAATGCGCTCAATTCCCAACGGTAAGTGGTCACATTAGAGTTCAAAGTGCAATGACTTGTTAAGCTTTTAATGCAATTTATGATAATATGCGCCAATTTACTAGATAGCTTAGAGCTGGCTTGACACTGAGCTGTTTGTTGCACGGACAACAGCATGCACGAAAACACTGCAGCATCCTTTTTAGTTTTTATAAGGGTTATATCACAAACAATGCATAATAAATTAGCCATATGCAACTGTACCTACCTACTATGAGAAGGTATTAGTATGCAGACAATGATTAGTTAAATGGTAAAAGATGAAAAGCGCGGGGGGCGGAGAGGCGCGCGGGTGGCGGAAAATATATATTTCTCGAATCGCTCCAAAACATTATAGCTCGGGATATAAAATATTATATTTCTCAGTAAGAAGGGTTCCTTTGTAAACTATGGTGAGTGATATCGATCGAAATGCATACCGTCAAAAGTAAAATGACGGACAAACGTCATTTAAGTGTCAAAGATGGCGTCCTCCGCCATATTTTACTGACTTGCAATGATGTGGTATAGTATAATTCATTGTTTCAGCCAAAAAAATAAGGTTTTTTCATAAAAAATTAGAGTGATTAAAACTGTACTACATATATTCGCACCTAATTAGGTATAGCGTACATGGACCTTTCCGAGGCTTCATACATTTCTGGTATTCCTTTGATAGAAAAACAAACATAATGCCATGAATCCTATGTCTATGTCAAGAAACTATACAACTATGATTTGAACACTCAAGAATATTCTTTTCCAAGTTATTACTTTACGGAGCAAACCCATTCTAAATAAAAAATAAAAAAGGATTCTAATCCGTATACAGGGTGGTAACCAACACAAAGTGTTAATATGCATCGATTGTAGCAAAGCAACGATATCGTATAGTGGATAAATGTAAACAAACTCCCTTGCTATTCATGCGATGAATAAAACATGGCGGATTTTGAGGAGATTACGAACCTATAGCTTAGAAGAAAAAAGATTTTCTGATGTTGAAATCTGCTTTGTATGAATTCAAAAGTTGGCAGGCTTTTCAATAGAAGAGATGGCAAAAAATGTATTTACATTCATCTGTTGGTATTATACTTTACCAGCAATATCAGCACTTAGCTCAAAAGTCCACCCGCCATAATATAAAAAAATGGTTGAGCTAGACAAAGATGAAACATACCTAACCAGCTTCTCCGCGATTTCATCCAAGCGTTTTGAGTTTGCTCGCGCCCTTCCAGACACAGCGTGATGTTTTACTAAAAACAGATTATTCAGTAAATTGTATTACACAAAAACATATTTTTAAAATCGGTCCAGTTGTTCCTGAGATTAGCGAGTATAAACAAACAAACTCTACAGCTTTATAACATTACTATTTATTTTAAAGTAGGGAGAAGGATTATTAAAAATCGTTATAAAAATCGTATCGTAAAACCTAGCATAGAAAATGTATGTTTCAGATTTAACCTTTTATTTTTCCGGATAGATTTAAAAACGCAGATATGTACTTAATCTAAACCTCCTTATAAAAAAATACATAATATCGAAAGACTCAAAGCAACCTCTATATAAAAGGCAAGGTTAAAGAATAAAGTATACAAGCCTAGTTGGTATGGAAGAGCATAGGTAGGTAAAGTTAGCTGAAATCATTATTTTTCTTTAAGCTTTTTAAGGTATTTTTTAATAAAGAAGTGAAGTCATTAAAAATTTGTTACGTCTCGTATGTAAGTTTGTAGATGCTTGAAGATTATTTAATTTATTATATGAGATCGTGTAGGTAGACTATTTTGTTACTTTGCATACTTTTTGTTTTAAAACTCAGATTAATGTAATATTAACGGTTATTTTAAGTATGTTTCAGAACAAAACCACTAAAGATATTTAAAAAATCTAACGTACTTTTTATAAATGTTTGCTTCTATGCTTTTCCTGTTCTTCAAGCAACATACTTGTACTAGGTACCTAGCTGTTTGATGTGATGACGCAGCTTTTATCAACCCTTAATAGCCGGCAATTAAACCGGCCGTCTCATTTGCATACGGTTTTCAGCCTCGCCAGCTTTTTATGGTACATCGTGATTACTGAAAATATCATGTCAACATTCTTAAATCATTTAAAAATGGACTGTAATGGTATCAGCTTATGGCTGACTTTACTCTGTGCACAGATATATTTCGGGCTTAACAGCGAAATAATCAGGCCTTTTATTTGAATTAGAAAACATCTATTGTTGCTTTGTTTTTGTTTTTCATGTAGATTTAATGAACACAAACCTGGCACGAGTTTGAAAAACTTGTGTTGTCATAATAAAGGAGTCAATGTTTTTTAGCTTCTTTCTGCCACAAAAATATAGTTTTTTTACTGTTCTTACAGTGATTTTTGTACCTCTATAATAAATCTGGGCTAAATATTTGGGCCGTAAAACTGTAAGAGCGTCAGTTTCCGTAATAAAAGCTACATTCTCCTTCATAACTTGTAAGTAAAATGTATAATTTCAATCATAAGTAATCTACTTCAGTATAACCTCATTGGCACATACTGGCAGTCAAACGCACGAAAAGAAAAAAAAAACATAACATCGAATGAGCATTGCGCATTGCGCGTTCTTCATCTTTGGCGTTCTTCTATTGTTTTTAAAACTACGTCGATATTTTTGCCTTATTTATTCAACATTTTACGAGTATACATATTTAAAATTCTTTTATAAATCTTTTGTAAAATACGTACAGCCAAAGCACAAGTAATTTTCAAACAGGTATGTTGAAAAGTTATCGATCTTATTTTCTTTATTCGAGTTGAGGTTAAGAAATGGCGGGAAATAACATTAAGCGATGAACAGGGATCTGTATTTACAAAGTGACCCGCTTTTAGAGGTTAAGCTACGGGGAGAGAGTGCTGTCACTATAATTTTACCTTTTTTCACCTTTCTTTCTTCGCCTGAAAGCTAATATTACACATTACTCAAAAAGCTGTGGAGTCCTTGTTTTCATAGTCGCTAAATTGGAGTACCTAAGTTAAAAGTTAGCCATTTTGTGATTCACTGTAGCATCATCTTTACACCTTTAACAAGAGGATTTTTGGTACCTAACAATTAATCTAATAAAAGTGTATTGATAAAATGAGTCATAAATTTCTTCTATACGAGATTAGATGGATGTTAGTGTTTTGAATTAATTTATTTATTTAGAGGAATACAGCCTCTATCCTTTATCCTAACTAAGATATATTCTAAGGACATAAAATAAAATGTAGCTGTAGTATGTAGTACTATTATATATTTTGTAGCTGTAGCTAAAGATTCTGAAAGCAACATACAAATGTATATAATTCGTTATTCTTTTTCATGCAGAGTGTTCAAAAAGTCATCGCCAAACAACAAGCTCACACTCTACTTGGCGTCCAGAGACCTGGTGGTGGAAAATGGGGCCATAGACAAGATACAGGGTGTCCTCCACGTGGATCCCGATGACCTTGCGAATAAGAAGCTCTATGGTCAAGTCACTTTGACATTCAGGTACGTAAAAAAATATTGGTTAAACTTTGTTTAGTTTTCTGTCCCTTGAACTAAGTATATGTCTTTTGTTTTTTATCTTCTTCAATAAAAAGGTTCAGTTTCAACAGCACGTTTGCGATGATCTCCCGTTTGGCTGAACCGATTTGATGTGGTGTTTAGAAAAGTTTTTTTTTACATTTAGAACAGGGTCTAAGCAATAAAATAAGTCTGTGCATGATGTCTTATCTAGAGTCAACCTTAACGGACAGCAACAGTCTACGCGAGCACATTGCACAGCACACCGACATGAAATGAATTTGTTCCTCGTAATTAGAAGTCAAATACGTTTCTTTTTTATCTTCTTACTGTTTTTAAAGGCGGTTATTTTTTTTTTTCTTTATCTTTTGGGTACCTAACCAAGCTCTTACATATGGACGGGGATTGACATAGTAATAACCACCGCGGCTTGTCCGCTTGTCAAAGGATAATAAAGGCGTCGGTATGTAAGAGATATAACCAAGAAACGGTAAAGATAAGTCTTTATTGGCCAACCTTTAACAATTTTTCTCTCAAGAACTGCTTTGATATAAGACAGATAGCTACTTCAACCCTTAACGTACTAAAACTGTTCCTACCCACTTTTAAGGATGAAAAATTAAAAATGAATGTATTAATTTCTCCTACCGAATTTCGGTAAAGGCCCCTCTCAACAGAGATCATGCTTCCGAGTATTCAAGAAAGTAAAACCCATCCCGTTCCGGGATTTGAACCAGGGACCTTTTAGTGACCAGCAAACTAACCGCTACAACAACTAGGAAGACAGTATGTATGTATTCCTAAGTAACAATCAAAAATTCAATAGCAAGGCGATTTTACGAAATATTTTTTGTAAAACTAATTGCATATTCAAAGAAAACTAAATTATTGCTAGAGAACGTAGACAAATTAAAATTACACATATTACGCCAGATATTTGCACAGCTTACTAGTTAAATTTTGTAACTGTACCTTTTCTATTTTAATTTCAAAAGTCCCTCCTTATCCAGGTCGCCCTTTCCAAAACGAAATACTACGCAAATTGCCATTTATATTCATTTGCTTTAAGGTCTATGTTTCACAACTTAATAAGGGGCGGTAGGTGCTCGAGGGAATACGTTTTAGGGACAAATGTATTTGGTTAGAATCATAGAACAAAGGTAAAATAGTTCTAATATTTAGCTATACCGCAAACGGGTGTAAAGGCAATGCCGGGATCATTTGTTGCCCCAATTCAATAACTATTACTGTGTTTCAATAGCCACAATTGTAGATATATTGAGTATACAGTTTATGAGGGTCTGTCTTTAAACGATTTAAAAAAAAGGAAGTTGTCAATATGTTTGCATGTACGTGTCTTTGCGATTATCTCGCGTTTGGCTGAACCGATTTTGATGCAGTTTTCATAATAGTATTTGATACATATTTTTTTTTACTTAATTGTAACTATTTAAGTGTAATCAAGGACATTTTTCTTTAGAAATTAGAGACCGTCGTGGATTGTCGTTACCGAAATAGAAATAGCTTTTTCAAAATTAAAATAATAACCAAAGTGAAATTTACCAGTTAGTTGTTGTGACTGGCCACCGTAGTCGAAATCGGCTAGGGGGACTATTTATAACAACTATCTGTATTTGTACTGGATTTGTGGTTTCTGCTTTTATATAACGAATTTTATGAGATAGGACACCTGATCCGACATGTCAATACCAAGAGGCCAAGAAAAAGGTAAACAAAAGAAAAGAATTGCAACTACTCCACCGACAAGAGCTTCTCTTAAGTTCTTAAAAACTTAAAGGCTTCTCTCTAGTTTAAGAACTCTCGTTTATGAAGAAGAATATGGTTTGATACTGTAATAAAAATTTATGTCAACTGAGCTAATTTATTGCCGTTTAAAAATTGGCATATTAATAATAAATATATTTATGAAACAAGTAAGGACACAAATAACAAAAACATTAAAAACAGACAAATCACTAGGACAATAATTTATGTTCATATTTCATGTCTAAGTAGTGATTCGCGTGAATTTTACGCCTATTATTTTATAGTGTACTCATATTTTCTTACTGCAAGGTAAGTAGTTCATAGTACTTAGGATGGATTCCATTTTATTCTGCAAACTTTTTATCTCAGTTTTCATTACATTTAAGTTTGTTTTCAATTAAATTCATCTCAACGAAATTGAAAGTTTCAATCTGTCTGAACTGAAAATTGTTTTCTTTTTATCTTGCATTAAATTAGGATCATGATTTGTAGTAGGCAGATGTTATTTCTGTATATCTAGATATTTAAAGATCTAAAAACAGCAAGTTAGATTTTGAAGTAATTTTTACGACTTCTAATATTCCACAGCTTTACTCAAGATAATATCAAGCTATCCCAATAATAACATTAGTTTATTAAGTGGGACTTGCGCATGATGATTTAACCCAGGATTACGCTAATCGTGAATTAAATCATCATTCTGTCTCTGTCAGTTTATTTGACGTTGACAGAGACAGAATGATGATTTAATCAAGGGTTACCGTAAACCTCGGTTAAGCCATCATGCGCAAGTGGGCCTAAGAAGCCTATTCTTATATTCAGTAATTAAAATAGCGCCTCCTGTTTGGTTTGGAAACGTTCATCTCTTTAAATAATTTAGTAGTCACAGATAAACGAATAAAGTTTGTTATTTACCTAACTTATAAAAAATCAATATATTAATATTTGTATTTTCTAATATATCCCCATTATAATGAGGACTATTGCTCAAAATACTATAATTTATGCAAATGCTTACGCCCAATAGTGGGACCTATAGAGGCTTTGATGTAAAATGATTATTGAGTTAACAGCAACAAAGCACTTTACCGCGTGGATATTATCCTATTCAGCATTGCAAATGTTATCTAAATGTATATTAATGTTACCTACCTACCAAATAGTAGTGTTGTTTTTAAAATAACGCATAGGTCTTGTATTTAGGATAAACAGTAAATAGTAAAAGTCGGTGCGTGATGTGTTGGTTTTTAGACTGTTGGTGTACCTACGTAAGCTTGACATAATTTGATTGGCTTGTGTAATGAATGAGTTGTATTATTAAGTAAAAATTGCCACTATCTCTAACTTAACTTGGGAATGTAATAACAGTTATAGTGGTATTAGGAGCGTTTAGTTTTAGCAGCTTAAACCTGGGACTTAACATTTTATCGATAAGCTTGAAGCCTGACTTTTAGGACTCGTAAAAGACTCTCAAGGCCATTTTCGTTATCGATCGATGTTAACTCAACTAATGGTTTAAATGTCGTTATCAGCGGTTGAATATTTCTAATTGAGCGTGTTTTGAAGAAAAAATATGTTTTTTTTTTTAAATTAAAATAGTAATTTTCTGACATAACTTATTTTTTTTTTTCTTTAGCACACACAATGGTTAATATTTAACCGCTTTTAACCTTTATTAATTGAGTTAGCTATTGTTCATGCAACCGGGCTTTAAACGGGCCTTGGATATACCAATTAGTTAAAGTTGACATTTCATAGCTTGCGCTGATGTTTTATTTTTCCTGATCAGGTATGGCAGAGAAGACGAGGAAGTGATGGGCCTGAAGTTCTGCAACGAAGCCATTATGAGCCTAGCGCAAATATGGCCTTTGCACTGCAACCACGAGAGAGAGCCTAACACTCCTTTGCAGGTAAGGAAAAATACACACGAAAGGGCTGACGGTAAGATGCAGCGGCTGCCGTTGACAAGCTGTCGAT
>CAUZXH010000351.1:0-42991 GCA_963584085.1 Pyrausta aurata
GAACCTGTGACAGACGAGGAATTGAACCCCGTGTCTTACGCAATCCGGGCGTATGCCTATACCACTCGGCCACCGTCACATTAACAGGCCTGTTGAATTTTGCAAGCGCTTCTTAACGCGTGCAATTTATATTATTAAGTTTGTATGGTGACAAAACACTATAAAAACAAAAATAAACTATAAATTGGCTTTCATCATCTTAACTGATTGTTAAAATATTTGTAAAAATATTTTCCTTCAGATATTGTGAGAGCAATCTCACAACATTGATGATGTCACGCAGCCTACGCGTTAAGAAGCGCTTGCAAAATTCAACAGGCCTGTTAATGTGACGGTGGCCGAGTGGTATAGGCATACGCCCGGATTGCGTAAGACACGGGGTTCAATTCCTCGTCTGTCACAGGTTCACAGTTGTCTTTTTACAAGTGCAATTTATATTATTAAGTTTGTATGGTGACAAAACACTATAAAAACAAAAATAAACTATCATTTGTAATAAGCAAGGAAAACCATGGGCTAAAGCTGATACAGATAAAAATTTTGGAGCTGCCGAAAGAGCCCACATTCCAGAACTTGACTGAGGAAGATAGTGAAGACAACGTAGTCCTTAGCGCGCAGTATGTGGTGCAAGACTCTATAGATGAAATCGTGGACCTTACGGAGGTGTTAGTTAGAAAAATTTCTAAAAAACTGTGTGGTGATGTTATGTAGTGAAAAACATTTGTTTATTAAATTTAAGTTAGTTACCTATAATTTGTTATTATTAAGGATGATAAAAATAAATATTTGTGAATAAAAACCTGGTTTTATTTATTACCTATTTGGGTTGTTTAAAAATAAAAGATGTAAATTACAGTCAAGCATTTATTTCAAAAATATTTTTTAAATTTACATAATTATTTTCTAAACACCATTTTTTTATACTTAAAACATTTCGTAACGCACAATATTTCTTATGATTAAAACAATTAAATAACAATTTATCTTTACAATAGAGTTCATTAAGATTATTCAAATTAGGGGCACCCTTACAATTAATATCTAAAATACTATCATGGTTACACAACTCTTGCATCCATTTTACTTTTTCTTCTCCTTTCACAATAATTTTTTTATAAGTTTTGATTATTCTACGAAATTCTCTGTAGTCTATATAGCCTTCGTTCCATTGATAACCTCTATTTCTTTCTATCCACCGAACACATTTTTTTTCTTCTTCACTCAGTGCTAAAAATGGATATGGAGGTTTTACCAAAAATATTTGGGTGTACTCTGAAGTGGCGACTGCCATTTCTTTAACTATGAACTTATTTTCATAGTTTTTAAACCCTTGTAAATCCACGATCATTATATCGCTGTTCATGATATTTTCTTTACTATGTTACTCAAAGGCTTGTATTCAAATAAACAATCGTTTAGAATTAAACAATATGCAGCTGTTTTGTCAGGTATTTCTTGATCTGTTTCAATTTCAACTCTCACGTCAATAGATCCTTTTAACGTTTCGTGTTGTCGCGAACAGTCGATAACAAATAGTGGAGCTATGTCTCTTAATTCTTTTAAACTCAACAACGGTTCTGATCGACGACCGTGATACGACTGTTAAAATCTTGTGTATTGTTCGTATAATAAAGTAAATTTCTCATCTGAAAAACTGACATTCAATCCCTCATATGGATAATATGACGAATTTAAATAGACTCTTACATCACGTACATGACAATGATCAAACTCCGCCATTGACAATTTACCATTTTGTTTCCGATTGGTTTGCAAGGCAATCACAACAAATCGTGGTTTCTCTGTTTGGGATGAAGTTTTAATAGACCAAGTATGCTTACGTGTTTTGGGCAGTAACGGGTATTCATACAGATCCCAATTACGAAAAGCTAATGGAATGGCCCGATCTTTTTCTAAATGCTTTAATAAATTTATTCTTTCACGATCAGATACTTTAATGTGTGGTACTCTCCAAATTATCTTACTTATTGTAACATCATTAATAACTTCTCCTGAATTTAACTTAACCGCGTTAAGATTTGAGTTGCTTCTTAGTAACACTAACTCATGCTTGCAGTTCATTATAATTTTTTCATAATCTTCGGCAAATCCCAATACTTTGTTTAGCGGGATTGATACGGAAAATGCTCCACCAGTGACATTATTTGTTCCTTCAGGCGACCAGCCCCAAACTCGTGCATATTTTGATTCATTTTCATTTAAAGATAGATAAGATTTTATAGTAGTAGTAACACCAGCGTTCTTAATTTTATCAATTTCTACTCCATTTAATTCATATCTCACGTCTTGAAATAAAAACAGTACTGAATTATTAACAAAATGTACATTTGAAACTCCTGTTTTAGAAGCGCTGTCGTATACATTTACTTTTCCTTCGATATATAGGCTACTAAGTGAAGGCAACACGTACAAGTCTTGCTGGTTTATAGGAATTCTTATTTCATCATTCGTGTTAAAACTTGAGACGTAAGGTTTGTAGGAATGGTACTCAAAACTTTCAATGGTGTTGTCATATGACGTTTGTTGAGATATATTTAAAATATTCATTTTATTAATCCAATTAGCTTGAGGAAATCTTTGTTGCCTTTGGTAAGCTTCTTTTTAAGTTGAAGCGATGTGCCTTTGTGAGATGATCTTTGAAGACTGTCTTGTGAAGTCTTTGTGCTGGGGTTTTTATTGAAATGTATCATTTCTTCTTAAAATGTAAATATAATTGCACTTCTTCACCCCGTAAATTTATCTCTTTATTGTCTGCGTCCAACAGCCTAATGTTGATAGCACTTATAGAATTTTGATTTACAGGAAAATAAATCAAATTTTTAGGTATTTCAATTATCCGGTATCCGGGTGGCACGTTAGGTACAAATTCATAAATTATGTGGCTTGCTTTTCCATTAACAAATGAACCACTAACTACGTCGCATTCAATCCGTACGATGGTTGTCGATAGAATGCTAACAGGATATTGCGATTCAGTACTTATATTTGCTTTTATGGTTTCCATTCCAAATCCTAATATTTTACCCAATGATTCTTTTTTATTAAAATGGATCTCTTTGGAACAAAATATATTCGTTTTCAATGTATTGTTATTGCAGGTCAATTTTAACACACTGTTTTTAATGTTACTTTTTAAATAATCACATATATCTTGAAGCTCATAAGATCCCTCAGGGATTTGTATAATTTCATTTTCACCATAATAAAACTTATTGTTTCTTTCATCTATATTAGGAATAGAATTGAACGTTGAAAAATACACAAGACCACATTCGTAGTCTCCTCGTAGTTCCAAAGTTGGGGAATAGTTTGTAGACAAAGAGGCTCCGCTCCCAGTTATAGACACAGTGAAAGACATTTTTATAATGACATTTTTATTTCAATCACTTATTATATAAATATTTTTTCCAATAGTTTTTTAAAAATTTAAGACATAGGTGACCACAGTTAACAGTGCCAAAAGATTGATGTCTTGTATAATTGTAGTTTATAGGCAAGTTATTCATATACTTTATAAATTCTAAAGGTGGTTTTAAATCACCGAAACTATCATAATATTGAACAAAATTGTTATTCTTTACAAAGGCTACCCAATGCGTGCCAGGATTTGAGATGCTATCTAAATTCAGTATTCCACATTCAATTTTTCTAGGTTTCAATGGCAATGTATCTCTCATGTAAACGCCACGAAAGTGTGGAATATCACTGGAATGTTTTAATATATCTAGGCTAGTAAGTGCACGTCTGGGTAACCGCTTTATTAGTTTTTTGAAGGGTTTAGGTATAAACCCGCTCCTTTTTTATGAGGTTTAATGTATAATCCTTTTCCGAGAGCTAGTGCTTCCATCGTTCTGTTATGTCTTTCAGATTCTTGAAGACTCTTTTGTGCGGCTTTAGAATCATTCACAGCTTTTGCTATACCAGCAGCCCCTCCGGCAAGTGATCCTAATGCTGACAATCCCGCAAATATAGGAATAAGCGGTAAAAGGCCTCCTGATTTCGGAAGTGGAATACAACGAGGCAAGCGTATTCCTTTGTTCTTACTAAATAGTTTTTTTGCTGCTGCATAAGCATATTTTATTGCAGAGTGGTGGTCCTTGTATTTACTTTTTTTTAATTCAGACTGAATTGCTTTAACACCTTTCTTGAAACATTTTATACCACTGCCTGCCCTTATTTTGGCTTTCATAGCATTTTTTACTATCCACGAGGCAATTTTTTCTCCTTTACCAGCGTCCTTTGATTTCAACCTCTTCTTAGCCATATCCAAAAGTTTTAAATCAGCTATACGTCGAGCGTTCGAGTCTTTGTTAATGTATGCAATATCGTGGTACATGCAGGCTTCATCTAATTTGTTCACTCCTCGTTGACCTTTACTTATCCGTTTTTGAAGTTTTGTTCCAGGACCGCAAAATTGATAGCCAGGTAAATGAACTTCAAACGGTAAATGATCTATCCAGCTATTAATTATACCACTACCTCCCTTCATTGATCTGCATATAATGAGTTTAAGAAGTATTAGAGTTGTTTATATACCTATTTGACTAATTCACTTTTGTTAACCCAACTGTTTTCTTCATCACTTAACCCTAACCACTTTACGAACAGTTTGTTTCCTTTTCTTTTAATAACCTTTTCGATGAGATAAACGTCTGGGAATTTAGTTTTTTGTAGTTCATAGCCGTAAAAAGCACCTAGGATATACTGATTGTGTTTGTCTTCTAATTGATACGTCTGGGGATTTGTTTGATTTATTTTTGCAATACGAAATATTTCCGTAGACCAATTAGGAGTATAACCTTTATAGAAATCACCTTTGTATTTGCTTATACGAACAAAGTCTCCAATTTGAAAGGTAGGTCCTTGTCGTATTTTTAGCTGATGGGTTTTATTAATGTTCGATTTTACTTTACTCTCATTCGATTGATTAACGTCATTCGGCTTAAATTTTGTAATGCGATGCACAGTATTATTGTAGTGTTGCACAAGTGAATCTAAATTATTTTGAACCCAATGATATTTACCACACAGACTAAACGATTTGTAAAGGTGTGATTTTAAAGTTCTAATCACACGCTCTACAATGGAAGCTTTCTTAACAGAGTATGTGGAATAATGATTTATATTATATCTTTTCATCAACTGATAAAATAAATCGTTGTAGAATTCTTTACCATGATCTGTTTGTAAATTTTTTGGTTTTCTTTTAGATACGGATAATACACTATTCATTGCATTTGTAACACATTGTTTGGATTTTGACTTCAACGGTCGCACCCACACGTATTTTGATAAAGCATCAATTACGACAAGAACATATTTAAATCCCTTATTAAATGAGGAGAATTTTTGAAAATCTATTAGGTCAGCTTGCCATAAATCGTCTAATCCCTTAATGATCGTACATCGACGAACGAAATTTCTTCTTACAGCTTTATGAAGCTCATTTACAACTCCTTGTTTACTCATTCTTAGCAGGTTTTAGTGCAACCATGTCATCAATTTCTTTTTTTGTGTAATAAAGTTTACTCAAACTGACAGAAGTCAACTTTTCAAGATTATTAAGGTATTTTTTAATATCACTTTAAATTTTTTTCATTTCATTTCTTAGGTCTTGAATACAATTATCTACGTATTTTTTATTCACAGCCTCATCATCTTTCTCGGGAATTTGTAGTCCTGTTAATCTTGATAATTTAAAATCAAAATCACCTTTGTCTGTTCTTATCAATGTTTCGGAAATAATGTCAGTGAATTCGATATGTCGAAGACGTTTATGAACGTGGTGGCCGAACTTATCAATATTCATTGTCGTCCAGTCCGCTTCTTTAGCGCGATGATACTGCCTAATCCTCCCGATGGCAGCTTTATATATTTAACTTGTTTTATAAGACCAGCTTCATGCAGTTCTTCTATTATTGAATATATTTCATTATGTACTCCAGTATTACCAGCAGCCCATGAAGCTAGTAATAATTTTAACCGTTCCACTAACTCATTTGGATCATCCCAATAAACTAAATCAGTATCTTTTTTAACTTCTTTTAAAATATCGATGCCTTCCCCTTGAGGGAGACTTTCAACACTGCTTGTATGAGGTCTAGAAAATTTAAACAATGGTTTGATCACATTCTTATATTTAAATCCTTTTTTGCTGTTTATTGGATTCATTGGATTGTAGCCTCGTCTGTGCACATTAGTGTCCGTAAGTATTATTTTATAATTTTGTAAGTCTTCTACTGTGACAACGTTCAAATTTGGATTCTTTTTATATAATAATTCTTTTAAGCCTAGAGTTTTTTTGAAACTTCGCTTTCCAATTTTCAGAATGCGATCATCATCATGAACACGAGTTTTACCGAGCATAAGTTTTCCATTAACAACTCTTACACCATAAGGTATATTTGAATCTTGTATTGCTTCAGATGTCACCGACCATGATAAAGAATCATTGTCAACACTTGGTAATGACTGAAGTGATTTGAATGAGCTATTAGGGTCATCGTGCTCTTCGGCGGGTGATGAAATGAGAGTTTTAGGCGTTCTACTAACTTCATCATCATCATCCGAGATTTCTTCATTATGAACAACCTTGTTAAAGTAATCTAAATCCTCGTTCAAATTATTTGACGACTCACTGTCGGTATTTTTTATTCTTTTTATTAATTGGTTTTGTTCCATTTCTTCATCTGTGTGGCGTTTATTATCAGTTTTATTTGTTAACAGCTTGAGTGGGTTAACAATAGGTTTAAATATTGTTTCGAGAGCCATATCATTTGTATTTTTTGAATCTTTTATCATTTCTACTTTTCTTTTTACGGCTGCCGCAGATTTTACAATTTGCTCCTTGAGACTTCGTTCCATTGTAGAAGGTTCCACTCTGTTTGGCTTCTTATACGAAACTGATTGATTAATAACTTAGCAGCTATTTAAAGCGTTCAATCCACTACTATAAATGTATCGAACTTCATTCTGTAACAACCTTTATTTCGTTCACAATCTTTGTTAATTACAACGTAATTGAAAGGTTTACTCCAAACAGTTCAACACATTTCCCGAAACTGAGACCAAGTCATGTCAGATCCCACATGCTCATCATAAACGTGTTTCAGGTTGATATCGTCTTGTTTAAATAATATAATGAGGTTAGAATTATCTCTTACTAGTTGTTTTGGTATTTTTGTGTATGTTTGATTTATATAGAAACAGTCAATATTTTTATGTCGACCCATAGCGAAGTAATCTCGTATATTATTTTGATTTTCACAAGCAACATCGTCGAATATAATTATCGAGTTCGGTAATGCCTCGTGAGGACTTAAAATTTCACTGTTATGATTATATTTGTAATAGGATGTATTTGATACATTTTCCAATACTTTCTCCAAAAATACGTATTTAGGTTGATACAAAGATTTTGAATAAACATATAGGTTACGAAATCGAGGTCCATTCTTGTGTAACAACAAACTGATTACTAAGTTGGTCTTTCCACAGTTTGATGGACCACAAACAATACTGCGAATAGAATTTGGTAGTAAATTACCATGACGTTTAACCTCACTCGTTGGAGCAGGACAGATACATTCCAATTTAAGAGATTCTTTTTGTTTAAGAAATTTCATTATTAATACGCGACCGTTTAGATCCATGGATTTCAACACAATAATTTAACATATTAATGTCAAACCCTTTTTACTCATGAATTGGGGAGTCTAGATCAAGAACGCTATTTCAAAGGCGCGGCGGACCGCGCCGTTAGCGAGCTTGCGAGCGGTTGAAATACAGCGTTCTTGAGCTAGACTTCCCAATTCATTTACTACTCAAATAATAGTAGACAAGATGATTCCGATCTTAAATATTGTTGTTTGTAGCTAGTTTAGTTCTCGCACTGTGAAATACGTGAAGTGCTCTTCATCGTCAAATCAATCAATCGATCAATCATTTATTTGCATCAAATATGGTATACAAGTTGTCAAATTACAGTAGGTAAATAAAATAATCACTTAATTGGGCTACATACATACATATTTAAGTATTTGTGGGTGACGCCCCCGTCATAATCGTTGTCTGGTACTTCGTAACACAAGGAAGAAAATTCCTTACCACGAAACCAGACAATTGGTGTGTTGTCTGGCGCATATTTATTATTATTTACATAAATAAGCATGCAAATATCAGGATACAATAAAATATAATAATTATAATTGTTTTTCATTGTGTCAGTACTGAAATTGCCTTCTAAACCTATTTTTTTTTTTTAAAACACATCTAGACTATAGAAATTATGGGCAAGGCTCTTGTTGATGGAGTTTTACCATTAAAACACAAAATTAGGAAAAATAATGAGGTGATTTGAAGCTTAAGAACCGGGGTTTTACCGCCTCTTTATACCCAGTGAAAAGTCTTTTTGACATACCATATCTAAAGCCTTTTGCTGGCACTGATGCTCTGTTCAAGTGGCAGTGGGCAGGGCACATAGCGCGAAGAACTGATGGCCGTTGGGGCAGAAAATTCCTAGATTGGAGACCCTTCGACCAAAGGCGCAGCGTAGGACGTCCACCGACAAGTTGGACAGACGACCTTGTAAAGATCGCAGGATCGCACTAGATGCAGACCGCTCACAACCTATGTTCAGCAGTGGACGTCCTTTGGCTGATGATGATGATGATGATGATGATGATGAAAGCCTTCTGCTAATACTAATGTTTTTTTTATTGAAATAAAAAACTAACTATTCCATAGTAACAAAACAAATGGCATCGTGGCCCTATTCTGGCAAGCATCCAAGTCGCGATACTGTGCTGTGCCAATCTTGTGCTGGCGGGATGCTGATAAAGGAACTTAATTAAAATCACCAGCTGACCTGTATGGAGCTCCCATCAACTAGATAATTAAGAAAAACATATAGCAAAGTCCGCTTATGCTGTATAGATAGTTATAGCGCTAGGCTTACACCTATTAGCCACGTGGCAATCATGAATTTTGTGTTTGTATGTATAAACCTTACGTTCGGTTTACTAGCTAAGAACTAATCTTATTTATTAATCAAAATTGTATTGCACTGTAAGTTGCACAATCGGCACAATTAAACTGCTTGGTAATGTAGAATGATAAATTTTGTCGGTGGCGGGTTCTCCTTTTGCTCAGCAAGCATAAAATAGAGTAAATCTATTTCATATAATAAACAACACTTGAGTTGATACGGTGCGGTCCTCTTTGCAGTTTTAGATCTGCTTCAACCCTTAACCTATCTTCTTCTTCTTAAACTTCAAAGCTTCGCTCTTGTCGGTGGAGTAATTGGCATTCTTTTCTAGACCTAGGAGACATAGGAGAAGTTATTTCGACCAAGTCAAGGAAAAAGTAAATGTGGTGTCATATCAGGAGGTCAAGAAAAAGGCAAGCGAAAACCGATATATAAGTTGAAATAATATACCGAGCATTTACTTTACATATGAATCACTACTCTCCAAACTACGATCCCAGAATACCAGAAGCAGACTGTTCAACGCCGATAACTTAGCACTCGATAAAATCAACTATTAAAACGCAAAACTCTAGGGTTTTAAAAATTTAAAGTGGAACGACTGGTCATATATCACCGCTATTTACATTGACGTCAGGCAATATGGAGGCAAAACTCGGGGCACCGACCAAAGTGCGAGAATTTAGCATTCAAACCGGAAAGGCGACATTCTCGCATCGTTTGTTAGGGCAATGTGCGCGCGGTAGAGCGATGGGCCAAGACCCTAAAACGAGTATTGTGAAGTCCAGTTTTCTTCGCTTGTCGAATATTGTAAATAAATTTTTACGACTTTTAAAATAACGTCAGCAAAGAAAATAAATTGACTATTTCATTTATAATGATCTTAATTTTCAACGATGAGCGTTTCACTAATTTCTAAAGGTTATAATATTTCTGGTATCAAAACTACCTCATGTTATGCTATGATTCTAGACGGTAATTAAGTATGTATGATTGATCCCGTCATCTCAAAGCCGGTAATCAACTATTTCTGTTACTAGTTTGTGAGCACCTTTTTTTGGTCTTGGTATCATTTAATTCCACCTCAAAAACTTGGCTCATTTTTATATTTTTTCTAAGCTCTTCGCCCTTATGAAGCCCGTCCACAGGTGTGGACCACTGAAAGGTTCTATATATCATTAGTCTGTGACAATATTGCGATGGTAGGGTGGACCTTTTTATACGTTGTTAGGCACATTACCCTAAAAATGGGGTAAAGTCGAGTGTACGGGGTCCCCAGTCGCAGATTGTGCTTTGACGGGGGTATTTTGCCGATAGATTTTGGATCAACAAAGGTTTTTATAGTTTTTCTGTATTGTCAATGTTTTGTAGTAATGAATAGGACTGACCTACCCTACCGAACTTTTCATTTGTGCATTGTTTTCGAGTTTCAAGAGCACGATGATTGAATGCCAAGCATTGCCAGATAATTATTGACTTGACAGCCGATGTCAATAGCCTTTGACAAGTCGATAGCATACCGATATGGTTTCCTGCCGCTTGATTTTGGCAAACTGCATCATTCCTTAGAGCGAACCCATATTCCATATTAGCGTTGCGTTGCGTCGCGGTGTCCAGGCCCACGATTCACGTATTTTCGGCATCTACTGTTGGAGTTCAGTAGCCATTCAGTAGTGTTATTGTATAATGTAACACAGTGCTTAAAGTCAGCAGCATTAAAAGGTGACACGCCGCTGTCAGAATAGCGAGGTATATCAATTGTACTCTCGTAGTACAACTGATGCACAACTCAGTGACGACTTAATTAGCGAAATTGATGCCTAGTCCTTATCACTCGTAGCCATTGCGCGCACTTTCCAACGACGCAAAAAATCGTGTAGCATGCTGTTGAGATTTGTATGTAAAACGACGGAACTGCACCTCGCCAATGGAGCAATGTCGACGCAATGCAACACCAATATGGCTTCTCTCTTACCTAATTTGAAATTCTCACTAACTAAAATATTATTATTAGTCAACAGAATGTATAATGCATTTTGTTAAAGCTGAACTTATTGAACTATTTTAAAACAGGGAAACCCCAGTTTTATTATTTTTTATATAGAAATTCTGATATAATTAAACCACCTATAAGTATTCTCATATGGTAAATTAATAATGTGATTAAAGTTTTGAGGTCAATGTTAATAACTCGTCGTTGAAAAACCAAATAGATTTAATACAAAAATTTGGCTTAGGAAGGAATACTATATTTGTATACACCTATATTAACTTAGTCAAAGATTTATTTTCCTTTCCTCAAAAATGTCTGTAATTTTTAATTTGTATTTTTTGGTGTGACGTCATAACTGATTCATAATGTTTAAATTTATACAAAAAGCTTAGATGAAAAATCCCGAATCCCCTCTGAAAAGTCCTTTCCTTAAAATGTACAGTAGATTGTGAAAAAGTGGGTAGAAAGAAAAAAATGCACTTTACCAAGTCCATTGCCTGCGGAGTTCTTAGGAAGACTCTTAAACACGAAATCGCGAGAGTTTTAAAGAAATATTAGCTGCGGCGGCAAGTTCTACTTCATTTATAGATATCGAAATGTAAAAGTGTAATATTTATGTAGTAGAGTGTGACTTTAAACATAAAGCTCCGTTGCATGAAGATTATATTATGATAGTTGACGTTTAAATCTAAATACTAACCCCCTTATTCATAATAACTCAAACGGTCTTTTAAACCTATTTTAGCTATTACACTGTTTTGTCTCATTCTTTCTTGGCGCTGTTATCATTTGGCAAAAAGTGACAAAACAGTGTAATAGCTAAAATAGGTATTTAAGACCGTTTGAGTTATTATGAATAAGGGGGATAGAATAAACAACATTTCGGACATTCTTACTACTTTACCTAAAAAAAAAAAAACCCAACACAGAATAGACCTAGAATATAATGGGTTAGATATATTTTACTGCCATCATAATGGCCATCCTATTATAATAGGATAGGTTTAAAGTGGTCTTGCCAAGGAGGTGCCTTCTCACTATCTAAAAACCAGTATTTTCTAATATTTTATAATTTCTGATTTCCTCACTTATTTCTCAAACCCAGGGCCTCAATCGCCACTGAGTTGTGCATCAGTTGAACTATTAAGATTGAAATTGATACTTTGCTATTCTGACAGCGGCGCACACGATTTTATGATTATGCGTACTTTGAAAAAAAAAAACCTCTCAACCAAATGTCAGAATGACTTTATTAATTACAATTGGTTCTGGTATTTTTTCTTCAAAACATGCACAATCGTAAAAATTCAACCGCTGGTAACGACATTCAATTGTTACAGTTAACTATTAATCACGCAATCGAGCTTACACAAAGAGGTGTTAATATAATGTGAAATCAATAATAATACTAGATATAACCTCCCGCACCCGAGGTTTTGCCAGCTCTATCTATAGACTAATGACAATATCGTCAATGGCAGTGCCAGAATAATGTAATGAGCCCTTTGGCACATCGGCAGACAGACAGACTGCCAAGCCACAGGTTTTATATCGATGTTGGCTCCACACTGCTCTAAATATGCCGCGTCAAAAAGCAATCAGCAGAATTCCGATTATAATAACTCTTCAGTTAATAAACATTTACGTTACAATAACGCGGCACCGCAGCCAGCATCATCGCCTCCTTGCCACAAGCAATGGGTTTCGTTTTTGAAAAGGTAGGTTTAAGTCTTTATAATCTTAAGTTAAAGTTAATTAGATTTCTAGAATTTGTGTGTTATTTGTAATTTTTAATTAATTTTTTATTAACATTTTTTTAAAATTATTTTATAATATATTTAATTCTTTTTTTTCTGTTTAATGTATGGGTCAAGAGACCTGAAATAAAGGTTATTTTATTTATTTATTTAAGTTATTTTTTATGAATTCAAGCATGTCTTAGGTAAAGGTCAGAATAGCGAGGTATACATGTATCAATTGTTCTGTCGTAGAACAACTGATGCACAACTCAGTGACGACTCAATTAGTGAAATTGAAGCCCAGTACGATCAGCTAGTAAGCTTTATTAAAATTTTCCAGATTCTCAAACCCTCCAAGAAATCTGCCAAATTAATGAGTTATTAACGTAACCTAATGGCTTTCATAACCTTTAATAATACTTTTATTATTAACGGCTGCTTAAACACTGTCTTTTTAATTCCAATACCAGGTTTAGAACCACACTAAGGTATTAATCGGCAAATTTAAAAGTAATGACTTAATGACAGCATTCAATAGTGGCGGTAGACTTTTTTATTAATCAGGTAAACTTAGTCTCAGTTTAAACCTATTGCTATCTTTTTTATACATATAAGGAGGTGTGTGTGTGTGTGTGAGAGACGGAGACACATCGGCGTCATGACGTCACTTTATACCTTTGTTTGTATAAATCTGTAATACTAACCTTACCTACTCTATTACTGTATATCCGTTATTTCGACTTAAGTCGTCTCTATCGCTCATCCCAGCATGACCTTTCGAGGGAATGGGATAGCTTTATCGTGAAACATGGAGAGTCATATAGAGCCTCCGAAAGGCAGGTAACTCATTTGCAAATGCTAACAAACAGAACAGTAAAACTGACGTCTTGTTTACCTCGGTGCAAATGTTGCGGCTAATATGAAATAGTTGTTATGCGTGCATATTTTTTTCCGTTTTCCTCAAGTTGGCTTGCTGATTGATTAAGGGCTGTATTCGTGATCGATAGGTTGTTAAAATAATGGTGAAAATTCGTTACCATTGGTTGAATAATTTACGCAATACGATTGTGCGTGCTGTGAGCAAATATCATTAACCAATGGCCATTAAAATAGCCATTCCGTCAATTGATTAAGATATCTTTCATCCATTACATGCACACTCGTAATTATTAAAGCGCTGATAATATTTCTTTACCATTAGTTGAGACACGAAACCGGCCTTAAGTTGATAAATTGGCTTTCGGCTTGATTAACTAATCAAAGAGACAATACAAGTGTTCACATGAGGCGTAGTGTAGCTAGAGATGAAATATTTTAGCCACACCTTTCATTAATATTTATTTTAGTTACTTCACTCCCTATATTGTTAGGAAGAATATGAATATCTTGAAACAACTTAAATTACATAAATGATTTAAAAATAGTTTTCTTTTTATTCCCTCATGTGGTTGTCTCCCAACAATCTTTTGGTAGCTTTATATGCGTCTGGATTTAGCTGAAAGGTAGCTGAAGTTTATTATCGATCATGGGATCGATGGTATATATAACTAGTATGCTTCCGTATGTTTTATAATCAGCCACCAGAAATAAAGGACCACACCACAAACAACAGAAAAGAGACGCAGAAATAAAGCAGTTCAAATTTCTAATACTAAAACTAAATTTGCAAGATACCAATTTAAACGAAGTGCAGGATATATTTACAACAAGATTGACAGAGAGCTTCAAATCAATCGTAAAAATGTACTACAAACGTGGCTTGAAGGTCTTACCTATAATGAAACAGAGAGTTTGTTATCATAAAAAAAAATACAATTGGAAAGGATTTGAACTTTAGTGTTAACCTGTTAGAGTAGAAAACTATTATATAAAAATATTTTAAACTTATTGTTAATTGTATTAAAATCTATAAAATGGATAAAAAAATACATATAATTTAATTTATGAAATGTATTAAAATTTATAAAATGTATTAATTTTCATAAAATGTATATCATATACTATAATTTCCTTATTTGTTTTTTGTAGAAGAGCGAGCCCTCCTGGCACAAGTATTTAAATATACTTAAAAGGAGGACTCAACAATGTAACATTGCTTATATTAAAGGAAAATAAATAAATTTCAAATTTCAATTTCAAAGGGTTTACATAGGTAGCACACACGCGTCTTTAGTGTAAGGAGTCCCAGCGAGGTCTGTCCGCCACCCGAACGGCCTAGTTTCGCCGCAACATCGGTAGCAAAAATAACAGTTGTTTTCTTCAATTTCTACCTCTTCTACAAAGCACTATAAAACTTTGAGAAATAAGAGAGATGTCTTAACTTATGTCAAAGCATCCGGCTGTCGCAAAACCTGTCGTACTTACTATTCCCCATTGCAATTCTCCAGTTGCTACGATTAATAATGCTGAAAATGCATTTAGCATTTAAAGAAAGTGGCTGTAGGTATATTTATATTTTCTTTCTTCCATTCCGAGTCTACGTGATATTTCAACGTTGAAGGGTAAAGGGTCTCAAATGGAGCGTCAGCTCGAGTTGGGTCACAGCTTGCTGCATTAAGATTGTCTCAATGCACACCACTTCAGAACTAAGTTAGTTCCGCTAAGTTTTAGTCTTGCACCGGTTGAAGATACTAGTAATGTAGGTAGCTTGTTAAAAGTAAGGTTGATTATATTACTAACGTTGTTTTTAAAGTTATTTTCAAGAAATTAGTTTGATTGAGGCTTGGCTGGATAAGGAATGCAGTGTACGAAGAAACACTGATTTGTACAATAAAGTATTTTAATAAATTAATATACCTAATGAGCGTTGTGCTAATTTAACTACACTTTTATCTTATCAAAAAAGGTTGTATAAATAAAGATGGCTAGATCCTAGCCCTAAAGATAAGTAAGCTATCCAACACAGTCATTATCATCGCTTCCTTGCCTTAAGGAAACTGTTTCGTTTTTGAATGGGTTGTTTTTTTTTAATATTGTTAAACGTGGTAGTTGTTGCCGGGTTCAAGGAACTATCAGTCAACTCCTTGAGGGCAACTGTGGCTTTAATTGGGGAGGGATAAGTGGGGGCTTTAAATTCAAGCACTGGACAGCGAAGACGCTGGGAACAAAATCTTGGGTTCTAGAAGGTAATTCCATGTTTTTGTAATATAAATGTCCCAAGAGCGGGTGTCTACTGCTATAATGTGTAATTGCTTGAGATATTTACAACGATATGCATGTTTTTTGGCTCATTAATGTTTATTTTTTATTTTGTTTCAGATTTCAATTCTATACAGACGTACAATATGCGGCGATGTTGTGACAAAGGTTAGTGGAAAATAATAAATAATTTTCTTTAGGAATAATAACGTGTATGTAATGTATAAGCGATAAGTACCTACATAATAATTATCATAATTGCTGAAAACCGTTAATATCCATTATATGAAATAAAATTCTCAAAGTGAAATACAGAACACGGAATAATAGATGGAAATTGTTTAACAGACATTGTTTTGCGTTCACTCAGGATTAATTCATGATTTTAAATAATTGAACATAATTCAATCCGGTGGCGTTGGTCCATAATCTCGTTCCCAATTAAAGCTTAATCCCCGTAGGGCTGAATTGAACACAAACTACAGCGGTAGCGGGTAGCGAAGTAACGTTTTAGGTCTCTATTGAAAGCCCTGAAACGTTAAATCTATTTATTTAAATATGAAAAACAGAGCTACACGATAATTGCGCGCGTATTCCGCGTCGGTCCGTGCCAGAATAACCAGGCCTTAGACGAGAAGATGATCTATCAGCGCCACTTCCCGACGCTTTAGGTTCGGTTTTTACTCTACTACTGTAACGTTATGGGTATAGTTTAGGGGACTTAGGCTTAAAAGGCTTTATTTTGTTTACATTTCAAAGGATTCAAAATCGCTACCATTTGTGTCAGGTCAAACAACTGCGGTCAGCTCCTGTGAACTGCATCTACGTTAAAAATTAATCGTACCACGGTATGCCTCATTAATTTTTACTATGATTCCATAATTATTTTGTTATTGCATCATACCCTCCAGGCTTTTTGAATGAAATGACAGAATATTCAATGATTTTGGAAATATATTTATTTTCATACAGTATTAGCATCGTATCACTGCAGGCTCATTATAACATCTTTAATTAATTATTATCCTATCTATGTCAACGGCAATTCTGTTGTCACAGTTATCGGAACATAACCGCGTGATTGTGGCTCTCCTTGTGATTGTAATACACTAATTCCATGCTTGTGCTAATAGAACAAGTAATAAAATAAAAAAAAACCGGTTAAGTGCGTGTCAGACCCGCGCACTGAGGGTTCCGTGCCACCCTTAACTAAATTCAGGGTCCACTTACTTTCACTTACGAAAACATCACAACATATTGCGACAACAAAAATAACTTTGTTTTTCATAGTGTTTGTATGAAAGACAAAGTTATAGTTGCGGTTGATAAAAATGTGCAATATCTCAAAAACTACTGATTCGATCTCCTTCAAACCAATTTTCGTTGCAAGTTTTTGTTGAGATCTACATCATATATTTTTTTCAAAATTTTCACTTTCTTAGTTCAAAAGTTAGATGGGGGGGGACGCCCATTTTACCACTTTGGAAGCGTCTATATCTCAATCCTTACACTTTTAGAAAAAATGGTTTTAGAAACCTCAACATCATTTTAAAAGACCTATCCATACCCCACACGCATAGGTTTGAGTAAAAAAAAAATTTAGGTTTTAGTTTCATGTATGGGAGCCCCCCCTTAAATATTATTTTTTTCTTATTTTTTGTATCTGAATCGGAAAGCGGTGAACAAAATACACCTACTTACCAAGTTTCAGCTATGTGATGCTTATAGTTTCAGAATAAAGTGGCTGTGACATACGGACGGACAGACAGACAGACAGACAGACAGACAGACAAACAGACAGACAGACTTGACGAAACTATAAGGGTTCCGTTTTTTGCCATTCGGCTACGGAACCCTAAAAAGCATTTCAAATAATGCGAATCAGGTAGCAAAAGGGAAGCGCTTCTTGCCGACCGAGGTGTTATTGGTCGGGGACTATAGTCACCTATAGTAGAACACCTATAGTAGTTCTATACATATATAAGCTATATATATATGTATATAGTTAGTCAGATAGAAAACTAACCTATCGCGGTTTAGGATTGTATGGAGTTTCGAGTGTTCTACAGAGTTAAGCTATCAGCGCGATCTAGCCGTTCCGGAGCCGAGTTCAGTTGTCATGTGCATCGCCACAAGGTCAATAAAAATAATTAATTTTAAAAAATATTTGTAGATACCTTAATAGACGGGGTGACAGTTCTAGAGCTCTCAAGTGGTGTGAAAAGACATCTTTTCATTTTGCAGGAAAAAAGCCAATAGGTTAAAACTATAAACATAAAAATTAAACTTTTGGACCGTGGGGACCTTCTGCTACGTTGCTGTTTAGAAAAATTGCTCCAAAATTACGCAAATAATATAGCTGGCTAGTTTCTAGCTCGAAGGATAAGCTTAGCTATCCAACGCGTGCTTGCTTTTAGGCAAGATAACAACCTCTTAAGATATTGAATATAATGGTTATTCACAACATAAAAATGGCTCTGATTGCCGCAAGTATAACTAATAAATTTTTATTCGCCTCTTCAATCCCAAGAATTAAACAGAGATAGATTATTAAGTAACTGTGTAGGTATATAAAACTGTAACAAAATTTGCTTTGTCTAGATTAATCTCATAAAATTCTGGAATTTTCCCGTCGTCCCTTTAATTAACACAATCAGAAATAAAAGAGTACAGCGGGGCTTTAAATCATTATCTTAAAGGAGTGAAGCGAGTCGCTGAATGGCAAACTTTCACAAAGCGTTTAGGAATGTCATCCATTGTAAGGTGAAAGCTAACCCTTAAAAATGCTAGGACCTGTTTCACCATCAGCAGATATGCACTAATAACCAACGAATAATTCAAATATCACACGCAATTTCTTATAAAGTAATGGATAGATAGCGCTAACCAGAGCTTTTTAGGACATTAAATATAATAAATATAAATAAATATGCGCCAGACAACACACCAATTGTCTGGTTTCGTGGTAAGAAATTATCTTCCTTGTGTTACGAAGTACTAGACAACGATTATGACGGGGGCGTCTCCCATAAATACACAAATATATAATATAACATCCATGACTTAGGTACAAATGTTCGTGCTCATCACACAAACATTTGACACTTGCGAGATTCGAACCCGCGACGGCCGGCGTAATAGTCAGGAGCGCTAACCAATACACCAAATGCGTCATCATCGTCACATTGTGAAACACGTGATAAAATAGATTGGAGCAAGTTGCTTAAAGTATAGACCATAAACACAAACGAAAACTGTCACTTGTTTGACACTTTGTTCAATAAAATAACGCTCTTTTTTAATACTGAAATTAGTCGTTCAGAGTTTATAGTTTGCCAGCAAAATCTTGGTGCGGCTTATAATCTCTATATACGACTGACGTTGTACCCAAACAGATAGTACTCTTTTTTACTGCTACTTGCATTGTTTAAACACTCTGGGTAATTGGTTGCCGTTATCGCACATCAGCTAGTAGACAACAGGGCTTATCAAAAGCATCTGCCATCTTTTTACTAGTCGTAGACTCATTAACTACTAGCCGTTTAAGTGTCGTATGTCATCTACTAGACGTCAACCATCTCAGACAGTGGCTAGCCGCAGAATTGTTACGGCATCTTCAGTTTCCGACGCCACAGGAATTTCAAAAGATGGTCGGATTAAAAGTCTTGCGAATCAGTAAGCTTAAGTGGCAATAGGCAGGGCACATAGTGAGATGAACTGGGTAGGAAGTCCGCCGAAAACATGGACAGACGACCTTGTAAAGATTGCAGGATCTCACAGGACGCAGACCACTTCCTACCGGTCGCTGTGGAAAACTTTGGGGACTTAGTTGATAATGGTGATGATAAATCACCTCACATCTCTTAGCTTTCACTACCAAACATGGTGAATACCCTGCAGAGGATTGTCTTTAAGAGGTATTGCCCCAGCGATTCCGCGCCACTGGCCCGGAACGCGGCATTACTATGTACGCGTATTAAACCCACTTTCGAGTGATCACGAGGTGTTTTAGAACAATGAGAGATGAGATATGTTTGCTTAAGACGGCGTGGAAGATGTTAGGAGAGACGTAATTTAATGAAATTGCTTGAGTACGTCACAGACATTTGATGGTAAATTTTATTGTGTTGTAAGTCTGAACCTTTTTTTTTATTTTTACCAAAATATAAATGTAACGCTTTTTACATTATCAAGCCAGCTCCGTTTGTTTATGAATAGGTAGGTCTTATTTCTTATGTTGCCTGTCTTAGTTTTAATTTTTGCTTGTTTATTACGAGCAATAAAGTTTATATACTATAGTCAGCTTTGAGGCTCTATAACTAAAATACTGCACCTATTTTATACTTCGCCGCAGTCATACGACATAAAATTAGAAATCATAGAAAAAGAAGTACCTTCACTATATAATTTTTACAGAATTTTAAACACCTACAAGGGTAAGAAACTTCCAACAATATCCTAGCATGTTCAAGGCAACTAAACAACTACCTACGTAATAATATTATGCGGTAAATTCCAAACAACCATGTAATTATATTACGTACCCTAGTCAGCCATAATTGAGGATGCGAACTATGATGTTCAATACAGTGAAAGTAGAAAAAGTAGGCTTGACATAAAATAAATAAAAATATTCGAGTGGTACAAATGCCAGACAACGATTATGAATGTGGGATCTCCCATAAATACTTATACATTTAAATATCCATGGCTTATGTAGAAATGTCCTGCCCATCACATTTAAAACATCTGCCCCTTGCGGGACTCGAACCCGCGACCGCTGGCACAGTAGTCAGGAGCGCTAACCACTACAAACAAGTCGTCATTGCTTTAACAAGACCTACTGAAAGACAAATAACTGTTGTTTTTCGTTGTGGTTAAAACTGGTAAGGTTACCTAGAACAGTTTTTAAAAGAGAAATCACTCATACAAATATTCGTAGTTTTAAAATTTTGTCGAATTTTAAAACTACGAATATTTGATTGATTTCAATAATCATCATTATATTATGATCACCACTAGACATACCATTGGCGATACAGATGGGCGAAGGCCCATCTGTTATGTTGGCTGAACTTACACAGCATATTATGTAGGTACCCAAATAAACTTTTTCAACAGTACTTAAGATATTTTTTTTATTCTCCTTCTAGCTATTGCTTATGACGCTAATTAAGGCTACGCCACGCTAATGAAAGTGTTTATGGCTAACGTGACGGTTCAGGAGACTTGGTCATTGAATATATGTTTTGTAAAATATGTCAAGGATCGTTTTTTTAAGGTTTTATTGATGAATAGCGTTGCTCAAATAAATCCAGAGGGTCCACTCTTTTGTGCTCGCTTACACTATCGTAACCGTCAGTCACTCCTGATTTTGTGTATGGGGTTTGATAACAACTGACGTTTTTATAATTAAAACATAATGGTGCAAAAGTGCCTTCTAGATGTGAACATCCATAAATGAACCCTGTGTGTCTTCATAATGACATAATTTGTAAGCATAGCGTATATTCAACACAATGCAAGGCAAATCAAACTCCCCAGCTACGTGCCTTCAAACCAAAGGCTGTTGTAATCTTCCACACGTCAGCTTCGGAGGCTGTATCAGCATGCCGCTTGCATCGCTGACGTCCCGAACACGAACTAAATTTGATATTCGCGTGAGGAATTAGAAAGGAAATAAACAATACTGGATGTGCACAATCATTTCTGCTTAGCCCAAAGGTATGGCTGGTAGAGAATGCCATATGGCGTTAAGTCCACCTTTTGTACAGTTTTTGGTTATGCAATCTACAAAATAAAAATAATTCGTGTTTTCCTTCCTGACGCTTTAACTCCAGAACGCACGAACCGATTTCCACGGTTTAGCATTCGTTGGAAAGGTCTCGGGCTCGGGGCCGGGGCGAGACGAGGCTGGGGGCGAAACGAAGTTCGCTGGGACCGCTAGTAAAGTATAAATATATTTAAATGTGTAGATGTGTTTTCGCTTAATTCCTTCTTTTATATTAAAGAATACCGAAGTCGAAATCAGAATTGAATATGAAAAAAGATGTAAAGAACATTTGAAAGTGAAAAAAGAAGCAATTAAATGATACACGTAAAGGTATCGTTAAAAAAGCATGATTTCCACTTTACCAATAACATAATAGTTAACACAACTCCTTCACCACCATAAAATAAAAATTCTTAAAGTCTAGGTTGTACTAATTTTATCAAGAAATTAGCTTATGTCCTAGTCAATCGTTAATGAAAATGCTTTGTAATACCTATCAAAGAGTTCAACTTATCATATTTTTCAATTGAGCTAAAACTAAATAATCATGTCACATCCGTTGACTCTATCTACTAGTCACATCTATGACGCTACTTGACAAACTTATTTATGTAAAGGGACTTTATCGCACACAATACAAGTGTGATATTCCTTTGAACATGCCGAGGTAAGATTGTATTTTCATGTAACTCGGCGTAGAACACTGCAGCTACGCCGAGATATATTGAATTACAATATGTCGGGGCTTGTCGATTTGGTGTTGCAGTTATTGTGCATCTAACTGGCCAGTGACTTTGTCGGTTGGGTATTTTAAAATTGGAACAGGATTCATGTGAACATTCCAATGTTTTCATAAATCTATTGTGTTCCGATTTCAAGAAGCTGACGCATTTGAAATAAGAAGCTTACAAAGTTACAAAAAGAGGCTGTTTCACCACCGATAAATAAGTACTAATAAATGTTTTTTTTAAGTTCGAGGGTCATTTTGTATTAAATACTGTATAGATAAAATAAGTAGTTACTTAAAAACTAGTTGGTTTAGGTAGTAAGTAGGTATGTTTGTTCAGCTTAAAAGAAAATAAAATAATAGACAGATATCTATGCATTTCCAGCAGTGACGAAACTTTGGACTCTCATTCATTAGAAGTACTGTCGCGCGTTTTCAAAACGCGCTTAAGTATCGATGCTAAAAGTCGCAGTGCGTAAGGGGTCTAAATCACTCACGTCACTTTTAACCAGCAATTTAATACATCTGTACAGAACCTATTTCTTGTCTTCGGCAAGCTTCTGCAAAATTAAATTACCGCTCGCTATCTCAAACAAAACGAATTGCACCCCTGTTACTATAAGTTAACTTGCAGAAACACGTTGCATCGGGCTGAAAATTCCAGGGGAAATTAATTGGGAGCTGCTAGGAACTCCTGTTTATCCATTAGCGAAGAAACAATAGCAAGGAACAACGTGAAGTTTAGATCTATGCTGTAACTATTCTGGAGGTGTTTTGTTAAATTGAATCAATAGTAAAGTAACAGCAGCTAAAATCAGCTATGAGATGGGTATATTTTTCATAAACTTTTCATGTTTTTTTTTTCAGAAAATTTTCCATCTTTCTAGTTCTAAATTAAGTACGGAATTTTTCTTAACGCACAAAATTGCTTGTTTAACCGGAGACAAATATGATAAGTCATGTTGTATGAAATATTCGGCAGATAACATTTACCAAATATTATAAGGAACATTGTGAAACAGGGCGTAAATGTAATAATGAGAGTAAAGACTGAGCGTTACATCAGTTTGAAACAAAAGTGACAGATATCATTCAACTAAAATTAGAACGGGCAGTAATAAATACCCTTTGAAACGATTTGTCAACGTCAAAATATAAGTTAATTTTCATCCCAATGGCACAATAGGAAATAGCACAGTAGGCTAGAGTGGAGTTTACTGCTGGTAAAAGTTTGGCGCAACTAGGATAGGAAGGCAAAGGGAAGCGCTTCCTACCGACCGGGTGTTATGGCCGGGGACCAAGGTCCGATGTTCACCGTCTTGGTTTATTTATATACATATAGTTAGGTCTAAATTTTTAATATCGCGGTTCAGTTTCCATACATCGACTAACAGCGCCATCTAGTCGTGTCGAGCCGAGTCAACGTATTACGATGATATGTAGTGACATCGGTAGATCATAGATGTCGCTACAAAAGTATTTCTCAGTTACTAGTGTCAAGCATGATCCATTTTATCAGTATTGTTTTTTAAAACAGCTTACTTAGACCCAGTTGCGTGATTGATAGTTAACTCAACTAATGGTGAAAATGTCGTTACCAACAACGATTCAATGTTTACGATTATGCGTGTAAAGTAAAGTAAAGAGAGCCTGTAACCATCCAATCCGATCCCTCCATGCGTGTTTTAAATAAAAATGACTAAATGGCTTCATAACCATTGGTTAAGGCATGTTCTTTTCAAAACGCGCACAATCGTAAATATTTAACAACTGGTAACGACATTTAACTATTAGTTGAGTTGACTATGTATCACGCAACTGGGCATTTGATTATATAGTCCCATTAAAACCTGTGGGTGGGCATCATGCTCTATGACAACTGCCTCGGTGGCGCAGCGCTGAGAGGGTCGCATTTTAAAGCGACGGCTGCGCTGGAGGTCCCAGGTTCAACTCCCGGGTCGGGCCAAAAATATGTACCGGAGTTTTTCTGTTCAGAAATTCTCAGGGTAGCCCGGAGTTTGGAAGTTGGCGGTGTTTCACCCACGTGCCTCGGAAAGCACGTAAAGCCGTTGGTCCTGCGCCTGATCTCTCTCCGGTCGTGTCAGATTGCTGTCCCATCGGGCTATGAGAGTGAAAGGAATAGAGAGTGCACCTGTGTTTGCGCACACACTTGTGCACTATAATATGTCCCGCGCAGTCGGTTAGTCGTTGTGACTGGCCACCGTAGTCGAAATCGGCTAGGGAGACTATTATTAACTATTAAAAATGTGAGCCCACTGAACATAAACCACAATTCACTAGAGCTGTTCTATTCATTTTGTAAGGAATTAGTTTCGTTTAGCAGTCAGGCGTGGAGGCAATTCTCTTGTTCCTTCTTAATAAATCACTATAATCTGAATGTATTTACATCTTGAGGAAAGCGTCTAAGCTTCAGATAAATTTAATGTAGTTTACTATGAAATTTATTACTCTAACATCTTTTGAAACTAGCTATCATTTAAATAAGTTTAGTAAGATTTTTTTACTATTTTCTTGTTTTTTTTTTTTTTTAATTTTGTTCAAACTTAGCACAATAAAACGCGAAATGGGCTCTCTTTGTGCACGGTAAGTAATAAAATACCTCCTTTCTTTATAATCAGTTACTATTTTTATCATAATTAGTCACAAAGGTATTATCATAATTAGTCACAAAGGTACACATGGACACATAAACAAACGTGAATCTCATTTTCTTGTGTACACTCTCTTTGTTTAGTTAGACGCAGAAAATCCACTTTGCGTATTTAAAAGACAAGAACTGTGCTGGAAATCTGAAGCAACATGTTTTACATTTCGCGTAGACAATTTCAATATTCTAATTTTCTGCTCCATCGAATATTCTTCTTACTCTCATATAGCTAAATCTTTAATAAATCTTAAAAAATATTTGTAATTTTTTAAGCTTAATTCAAACATTCTTCTCAATCAGTTAAAACACAAAAATACCAATTTTGTCTCAGCATTTTTCGAGCGCTACCTGGTGTTTTCACAATGAACTACGTCGAGACTTCGCTGTCTGATGTCGCGCCTGGGTAACATATTTTAAGTCTATTAATATAAAAAGAAAATGCCATAGTATTTGCAGGCAAAGTACATTTAATTTCACCATGTTCCGTGGCTGTTCCACACAAAACAGTGGCTTGTATACAAAATAGGCAAGGCGAAAGATTTTGAAATCCTCTTCCGTAATGCAGATAACCATCTACTGTTTACAACAAAACCTTTATTTCGGATTAAATTCGTAATAAATTTAAGATTTTGGAAATTGAAAGACATTTTTATAATCATTTTTAAATATTGCGCGAAAACAGCTCGCCGTGTCATGGCGTCGTATGTGACGTCATACTAACGTAAACGTGAAATTTGTTGGGTGTCGTTATTGATGTATTTTTGCACTGAGGCACTGCACACCACTTATAAACTTTAGAATTCATTTTTAACACAAAAAATACGCAGTGTTTGTTAACATTGCTGTCTAGCTGCGCGTAAACAAATTTCATGTTTACGTAAGTATGACGTCACATACGACGCCATGACACGGCGAGCTGTTTTCGCGCCATATTTAAAAATGATTATAAAAATGGCTTTAAATTTCCAAAATCTTAAATTTATTACGAATTTAATCCGAAATAAAGGTTTTGTTGTAAACAGTAGATGGTTATCTGCATTACGGAAGAGGATTTCAAAATCTTTCGCCTTGCCTATTACGTCGTAATTAGTTTGCGAAGCTTTCACCTTATACTGGGATGCTTTTAGCGGAGCCTCTCTCGTTTATAAGAATAGGGGAAATTGTTTCTGAGTATCACTATGTAGTGAGTAACCTTACGTTTCATTAGGGAAAAGAGATAAGATTTTAGGTGGGCAAGTAGGTGTAGCATTTGAATGACACTAGGTCTGATTCTAGGTATGCAGCCACTAAACTAAGTAAAAAAAATCTTTATATTCTAACCCCCTTATTCATAATAATTCAAACATTCAAATAAACCTATTTTAGCTATTACACTGTTTTGTCACTTTCTGTCAAATGATGACAGCACCAAGAAAGAACGAGACAAAACAGTGTAATAGTTAAAACAGGTTTATTAGACTGTTTGCATTATCTATACATATAATAAAATTGTAGAGGTCGAATTTCTGTACAATAAAAGAAAATGCTTAAAACCGAGTCAGGGGGATGTAAGAAGTGCAATGGGACTATCTGTACATATAATAAAATTGTAGAGGTCGAATTTCTGTACAATAAAAGAAAATGCTTAAAACCGAGTCAGGGGGATGTAAGAAGTGCAATGGGACTAATCTAGATTTTTTTCAAATTTCTTATTTCTCTGTTTGTCTGTTTGTCTGTCTGTTTGCTCGCGATAAACTCCGAAGCGACTGGACCAATTTAAATGAAATTTTGAACAGTGGTAGCTTAAACCATCGAGCAACATTTAGGATACTTACAATGCCTGTAAATAAAAGTTTCCGTGAACGAAACGAAACGCGCCAAGTGTCATTTTTTCAACCATAGACCATTGTACACAGATACAAATAACCTTCAAATAACTGATGTCTAAAGTCATTGTCAAACAAATGTCAAGTCATTCAATCTATAACTGATGTCTAAAGTCATTGTCAAGCAAATGTCAAGTCATTCAATCTATCAAAATAAAACAAAGTATTGAATATACAGGGTGTTTCATGTAACGTGTCAAGCCGATGCGTGGTAATAGGTGAGAACCATATCTATCCATTTCACCCCCATGTATGTTAGACAAATATTTATAGTTTAGGAGTTATATTTTTTTTTCGATATTTTTCATGATGCACCTAGACGATATCTTTAAAAAATTATAACTTTTTTTTGGGTCCACTTTTCTCAGATATTTTGATCTCAATAGAATGCCCATTATTTGCAATATTATGAGTATAATAATCGCCATCCTAACTTAGACACAAGATACAAAATTATTGATCGATACTAAAAAATATTGCATTAAGCAGAACCGAATAGAATTTTCAACATAAATTTAAAAATATAAAAAAGGTTTTCCATAGTTTCTGACTAATTTTAAAAACTGCTTGACTTCATAAACTTTCATTACAATACAAAAAACGATCTACTTAATGGGTAATTTTTAGCTTAATTCGGCCGTTGAATGTGGCATATCGGAAATATCTTGATTTTCATAATTTTTATTTTTATTGTTACCTTTGCATATTTTTATCAAATCTGATATTTAGTGTCCCTCTATGTTTAAATAGAGCTCATTTGATAACAATGACATACATTATGTACCTACTACTATCTTTAACCACGACCATAAGAGGTAATGAGGGATCCAAAATTTTACTTACATTGCACTCAAATTTCGTACTTTATTAACAACAAATAAACAAGAAACAATTGAAACTAAGACATGCATCATAAAAATCATCTACAACCCATTTATTCACAAACTAAATCATTTCCTTGAGGCTTGAGAAAGCTAAACTAATCCTTTGAGCTAAGAACTAGCCAGCTTTAGCTTTTTGCCCAAGCAGAATTTTCATTTTTGGTCGGGCTCAGCCCTCAAAGCTGGAGCAGTTAGTGATTATGTGATTGCACCAAAATAAAATGCTGCTACTGCCAATAATTATTAGTGCTTGCTAGTCCCTACCTTATAGGATTAGTATAGCTATCCCACGCCACAAGGAAATGATTTAGTTTGTGATTGGTTGTAGATTATTTTTACGATGCATGTCTTAGTTTCAATTGTTTCTTGTTTATTTGTTGTTAATAAAGTACGAAATTTGAGTGCAATGTAAGTAAAATTTTGGATCCCTCATTAACTCATATGGTCGTGGTTAAAGTTAGTAGTAGGTACATAATGTATGTACTTGTTATCAAATGAGCTCTATTTAAACATAGAGGGATACTAAATATCAGATTTGATAAAAATATGCAAAGGTAACAATAAAAATAAAAATTATAAAAATCAAGATATTTCCGATATGCCACATTCAACGGCCGATTTAAGCTAAAAATTACCCATTAAGTAGATCGTTTTTTGTATTGTAATGAAAGTTTATGAAGTCAAGCAGTTTTTAAAATTAGTCAGAAACTATGGAAAACCTTTTTTATATTTTTAAATTTATGTTGAAAATTCTATTCGGTTCTGCTTAATGCAATATTTTTTAGTATCGATCAATAATTTTGTATCTTGTATCTAAGTTAGGATGGCGATTATTTTACTCATAATATTGCAAATAATGGGTATTCTATTGAGATCAAAATATCTGAGAAAAGTGGACCCAAAAAAAAGTTATAATTTTTTAAAGATATCGTCTAGGTGCATCATGAAAAATATCGAAAAAAAATTATAACTCCTAAACTATTAATATTTGTCTAACATACATGGGGGTGAAATGGATAGGTATGGTACTCACCTATTACCACGCATCGGCTTGACATGTTACATGAAACACCCTGTATATTAATCATCTGTGATCTTCTGTGATTGAAAGCATGGAAATTATGGAAAATTGCCTGTGTAAATATAATAGCAACAACGCCACATGTGAAGGATTAAGCCACAAGTGATATTAGACACTGATGTGTTGCAATGGTCTCTCCAGTATCACCTGTTGTTGCTGACCATCACCTGTATAATGTAACACCAAAGTTTTATTAACGGTATGTAGATATCACTTTTACAATTTTACCCACCAGTATGTTACCTACTGCTTTTCCTATTCATCTAAACTCTAATCATCCAAAAATTCAACTGGTAGGATTGCAGAATAATTAATGAGAAGTGAAGCTCTTCTTCCAGAGAAAGAATTGAAGAGTTTCTTCCAGTTGAATTTGGAAAATCTACTCTCATACAGTTCATATTCAGATAATTCAGAAATTGAGGCAGACAATAAACAATATTTCTTATCCAGATCAAAACCTTAGCCTCACAGTCTTTAGAAATGCCACCAATACATAGCTATCACGACAAAAACTTTGTTTCAGAGAGCAAGGGGCAGCAATGATAACCAAAACCTGGCTGCTGATTGTCAACATGTAAGGAAGGTTGTTGCATACCCCGTGCAAAACCCGCTACAATTGAACAAGAAGATTAACCAATTTTTACCACCTTTCAAGTGTCACATCACATACCTCTCCAAGATGCAGGGGAGTACAGACAGGAATGTGACTGTGGCATCTTCTACATCGGTGAATCAACAATTAGTATAGGCATGCAGATTAAAGAATATAAATAGCTGATTATTAACTAGCTGTGCCCGCGACTTCGTCCGCGTGGAATAGTGACTTTGGGTAGAATTTTTAATTATTTAGGCTTATGATTTTACAAATAAGATACTTAAGTATAAGTACTTATAAGTACGCAAGATATAAAGTATTTATATAAGTTAATTAAAGTAAATTTTAGTACTCACTTATCATTAAAATTGGCTATTGTTAGCAATGAATTGTAAAAGTTTAGGTTTTATATTTATTTATTTATTATTTATTATATAAAAAAACTTAATAAGTATTTAAGAAAAATAGTGAGACTTCGTCTAGGACAACCATGGCTCAACTATACTACTTCCGCCTCCAAGCTTTGCACCCATCTTCAAGTCACCCTGTATTACTTAACTAAAACTAAAGGGCGATATAGAATGCTTAGTAAGCTTTATTAAACTTATTTTAAAACAAAATCAGTATATTTATTATTACAACAATAAGAAGCAAGTAGTACATCAAAGGTGATCAATTATTATGACCATACCGATAATTTGGACGTACACAATTTGTATTTTGATTAAGAGTTCCTTTGTCTGATGGGATTATTTTACTTTTTAACTACTAAGTACTTTGCCACAAAAAAAAACTTCTCTTTACTAACATTTTACTTTGTTGTGTGGAAAAAATGGATCTAAATATATATTTTGTAATATTTTGGCAAGTACCATAAAGTAAAGTACCAAAATTTCATTTAATTTTTACAAACCAATATGGAGGAAACACTACACATTTAATTAAAACACTTTACAGATTCATTTCCTACACATTTATTTAAAATTAAATAGAGGGCCTGACGTTTCTAATTATTATCAGCATCCGTGGTCACAGGTAGACCAAGAAACTACCACCGCTCATTAATATCTATTGACGTTCCTAACCACCTAGAAGAAACTCTTCAATTCTTTCTCTGGAAGAAGAGCTTCACTTCTCATTAATTATTCTGCAATCCTACCAGTTGAATTTTTGGATGATTAGAGTTTAGATGAATAGGAAAAGCAGTAGGTAACATACTGGTGGGTAAAATTGTAAAAGTGATATCTACATCTATACTAATATTATAAAGCTGAAGAGTTTGTTTGTTTGTTTGTTTGTTTGTTTGTTTGTTTGTTTGTTTGTTTGTTTGAACGCGCTAATCTCCGAAACTACTGGTTCGAATTGAATAATTCTTTTTGTGTTGGATAGTCCAGTTATCGAGGAAGGCTATAGGCTATATAACATCACGCTACGACCAATAGGAGCAAAGATATAGTGGTAAATGTGTAAAAAACGGGAGAAAAAAGTCACTATTATACGCGTACGAAGTCGCTGGCGGGCCGCTAGTACCGTTAATAAAACTTTGGTGTTACATTATACAGGTGATGGTCAGCAACAACAGGTGATACTGGAGAGACCATTGCAACACATCAGTGTCTAATATCACTTGTGGCTTAATCCTTCACATGTGGCGTTGTTGCTATTATATTTACACAGGCAATTTTCCATAATTTCCATGCTTTCAATCACAGATGATTAATATATATTCAATACTTTGTTTTATTTTGATAGATTGAATGACTTGACATTTGTTGACAATGACTTTAGACATCAGTTATAGATTGAATGACTTGACATTTGTTTGACAATGACTTTAGACATCAGTTATTTGAAGGTTATTTGTATCTGTGTACAATGGTCTATGGTTGAAAAAATGACACTTGGCGCGTTTCGTTTCGTTCACGGAAACTTTTATTTACAGGCATTGTAAGTATCCTAAATGTTGCTCGATGGTTTAAGCTACCACTGTTCAAAATTTCATTTAAATTGGTCCAGTCGCTTCGGAGTTTATCGCGAGCAAACAGACAGACAAACAGACAAACAGAGAAATAAGAAATTTGAAAAAAATCTAGATTAGTCCCATTGCACTTCTTACATGCCCCTGACTCGGTTTTAAGCATTTTCTTTTATTGTACAGAAATTCGACCTCTACAATTTTATTATATGTATAGATAACTGATAGCTGTTTGATATGACATCTCTAAATAGTTGTAGTCCGTCTCATTCCATTTAAATAAAACATAAAGCGAAACTAACTTTAGTTTTAGTTTTAAAAGTTGCATATTTAGAAATAGGCCTATTGGTTCAAATTCTAGAAATGTTTATTAAAATTTTCATTTTTGAGTTCAAAATTTCAAGTAACTTGTTGTCACTAGTCACCTAAAACTTTAATAAAGGCCCATTATTGTGAAATGGCTGCAAGTAAGTTTATATAAATTAAGTACGATTGGCTCTGTGATCTTTTTAATTATTTTTAGTTTAGACAAACAATTTTGGCCAAGACATTGTACTGACATGGATCTAATTAATTGTTTGTTATCCTTCTTTTGTTTCTTAAAGCTATCTATCTCAAACGTTCTTCTTCGATATTTATCTACAAACTAATTATATTATTTACTCAACTTTCACCGAATTAATTAAGTATTGTTTTTCTTGCGAATGCTCAAACTTGATGAATTAGCAATGACTTTGGCGACATCTGCTTGGCGTTGAGGAGCGTAACAATTGCGACGGTGGCATCAACTAGGGGCGAACTTTCCAACTGATTTTGATTGTTAAATACGTTTTTGATGTCGCGACAAACAATTCAAAACTTCGAGATCTGTTTGCGTTGTTGAAACTTCCCAAAAATTGGTAATCACTCGAAATGACTATTCGAGATCGAGTTGATATTATAATGAGTAAAGACTTTTAAAATAATTGTTTTTATACTTTAATCATATATCTGCTTTACGTTTGCCTTTTTCTTGACCTCCTGATATGACATCACATTTACTTTTTCCTTATAAATACAACCCTTATAAATATTAAAAAAATATATTATTAGCCGTGTTTCAGTCGTTCTATTATTAGATTTTTTATTTTACATTGAATAACAAGGTAACATCGATATCTGCACAAGCAATACCTATATACTGCCTAATATTCAGCCCTTTGAACTCAGTTATAGCCAAATGGAATGTATGTGAGTAATAAAATAATGATGAATGAGAAAACTTTTATCATATCTTGTTACTCAGAAAGTTACAAAGGCCATTGAAAACACATCAGTTAGAACTTTATATTTGTTTCCATAAAATTGAAATAATAAATTGATATTCATAATGGCTTGTAGGGGCTTGTGTTATCTGAGCTTTTTCTGTTAAAAAGTCAAAACATAACATGTTTTTGCATCATTAAAATTGGGAGCAATATCAAAAACACAAAATCTTGAGATTTTTGAAGTCAGTCTCTTGTTTGTAAATTCTGTAATAAACTTTATTGATATATTATTCAAAGCCAAATTGCTTCAAAAACAAAAATTATACTTAGGTATAAAATTGGCAATGTCTAGCAATGAGAATTAGACATGACAGGTCTAAACACGAAATATTAATATCAGTAAATGCTACTCATGCTACTACTATGTCTAATTCTCATTGTAATGCAACGCGAAAGTTTAAAATGTCTAGCAAGATAAAAACGGAGTTAAATCTCGGAATACATCGTAAATGTATACAATGTATATTGTGCTACTGCGAGAAGAACTTTATAGCGATAAAAAAACGACAAAATAAAAGTTTGTGCCATTTTTTGATAAAAGTTCATTTGTGCTACGTGGACTATGTTTGAATATTTACCTCAAGTACAAATATTATTAATAATGGATAATCAAACTTTACTAGGTCGGTGAACACAGAACCCAAGACACTTAACCGCGTAGTAAGTTAGGTTACTAGTAACCACAGCATGAAATCCTCTTGTTATCGCTAGGGCGACCATAAAACTGGCCAGATACGGGACACAAGTAATGTTGGGGCCTTTTATTTTCCCGATTGGAATTTATGGCCACTAAATGTTTTCGTGGCTAGAGCCTGAATGGCGTGTTTAGTTCTGTTGCTGTGTGTAATAATATTTTTCTTGTTTCATTTCCCAGTTTTGTGTGCTTGTACACAAGTGTAAGTGAAGTTTTATTTTATCCTTGTAAAGATTTAAAAAAAAATTATTTTCAATTAAATAGTTTTTTTGATTTCATTATGATATTTATAAGAATTTTTAGTCCCTACCCTGAAGTATAAAACAAAAACTAAGTGGTGGTAACAATAAATTATTGAATTTTATATTTGTTTTGACGGTTCATAGTAAACTTTTGACAAGTATCTTCTATCTTTCTATTTATCTATAATCCTTAAAATTTAATCACAAACTCATTAATAACGGTTCATGTATATTAATGTGTGGCGACCCCACGATCGAAGGCGTTCAAGTTTTAATTGAAATCCCTTGAGATGCGACTGTGAAATTTTATCGGCTATTATACTGAGTGTTATTGGAGGTTGAAATGGGTATGGTGGTGGAGATAGGCTGAGGTAGATCGGTCCTTCTTGCCCACCAATTCAGCGGGCTACTCTTTTCATCATTTTCCTGGCGCATTCCCTATTTAAGAAAAAATAAAGAAAGAAAGAAAAGCTTTTATTGATTGAGGACATCACAAAACACACACATACACAAACAGACAAACGCTCTCAAAAGTCTACAAAAAAAGAAGAAAACAATATTTGAAGTCAGTCCTCATGATACTTGAATACCTCTCCCCTGATGAAACTTGTGGCAATCCTGGATTATTGCTAGAGTTAGGCCCATCGTCGTCATATCCTTGGAAATGGTTATAATCCAGGCAGTTCGTAGGCGGTCTCTGCTTCTCTTTCCTTTTCCATTTTCATCACAAGTCGCGTCATAAGGTTTTCTTCTCTGCGCATTACATGACCATACCAGCAAATTAAGCCTTCCTGCATGTTATTTTTTTTTATAGTGTCTAGGCAGACATTTGGCCCCAATCTCACCTGATGGTAAGTAATGATGTGGCCTAGGATGGATCATGCCTGACTAGTAATAGCCTATTCACTCTTTTCTTGAATTCGCCCAAATTATAATGTCTAGGAAACACTTCAGCCGGCAGCGAATTCCACTCCCTAGCCGTGCGCATGAGAAATGTAGATCGAAACCTATCAGTGCGCATTGCTGGAATGTCTACGACGTAAGGGTGGACACGTTATGCTGGAAGGCTATATCAGCGACTTTGAAGGTGCCCTAGATACGCTCGTTTTGAACTTGGTCCAACTGAGTAACACCCTCAGGCCATCGCAGCATATTCATTTCGGTGACATGAATTGATAAAACAGCAGTAGTTTGTGATTTGAACAATTGCATAACTCATGACGGCAAAATATTATGTTTGGTCAAGCCCTCTCCTGCCTAATCACTAAATCTATTGCATTGTCTCTTGTTTGAAGTGACGGTCGTTTAAAAGTCGTGTGTGCAAGCAATTTTAGTTGAAAATTTGTTAGGCGCGAGAGACCTTAGCCGTACCGTCTGTCGTGACGTACCGGAACCAGTGTGGGTGATATTAGGTGCACACACAGCTATTTTTTTACAATCTTAGTATTGAAAACGATGATGCCTGCCCCAATTAAGACTTTCAAAACTGTGTACTGGACTTATTATAATGATTTTAAAATCATACTCAAGATTGCCGTGCATTGACCGCAAAACCATCGATAAGTTTCAATTTGATTGACTTTGTAATCTATAAATAATTGCTTTTTCAGTATCTCATCTAACCACAAGTTAAGGCAATCATCTTCGATAAATTGGATGCAAGTATTACCCCTCGTGACATTTCAAATTAAGACCGTTTAACAAAACATTTTGTGATCGTCGACAAGCATTAATAGTTCGATATTCAATCTAACAACAAATAGGGTTGGACTTTGAATTCGTATAGTTGAACTGGGTAAATTTTACAGGTCATTATGTTCAATGTTATTGAGGGGTCAGCCGTCCAGAGGTGTGTTTCAAGGAGATAGGCGGCCTGAATGTTCTTGTGTGCATAGTTTAATATTGCCACAGTACACGTTGTTATGTTACGAGCGCAGTAGCTTAGGGTTATGCCTATGTTAAAGAAAGTATGAAAAATTAAGTCTATTATTTAGCGATTGGGAACCGATTTAAAAAGAATATCGCCTGCCTAGAGGTTATATCATCTAGTTGGTCCCATCGTTGCCAAAGTTGGGATCTGATTAGAGACCGTGTTGTAATCGAGGAAAACCTTCATAAAGGCACAAATAGTGTTTTTGCACTAGCATCGCAATGGCCATCTCAAGCATCATCCATTAAGAGCCAACTCCAAAAATAAAATTTTCGCATAAATTGGAGTCCTATCCTTCAAAATGTCAATCTTCTATTTAAGATTTCTTAGTGAATTTATTTTTCAAGTCGGTTTATACGTTTTTTTCTCCTCTTGTTTTTGAAACAGTATGGAATGCCTAATACCTTTTGTAATATCCGAACGTCGTACAGACGTCTGTCAACGAGCTGGGCGACAGCTTTGACAGTATATAAGATAACCTAAAAATATATGCATGTGCTAAGTGTACAGACTATAGAAAGTGTATCTGAGATACTAGTCATAGTAACGGGTCACTTGCTCCGGTACCGTTGTACAGGGAAGAGGATTAAAGGTTATAAAGAATAAAACCCCATTGCTTTCAAACAAAACTAAATCTTTTATTTTGCTGAAGACCTAAAAACAATACACCTTTAACTATTCAAGTGCTACCTTAAATATTAATTAATAGAGAGAAGTTGCTACGCTGAAATTTTATTTTGACTTCTCGCTAGCTAAGATCAGCTGTTATAATATTAAATTTAAAAAAACTCAAAAAGAAATAAGATACTGACATGAAGTTCAATATCTTTGAGACGGCTGCTTCGATTTCTACTATACATAGCTAAGAACGATTGCTAAGAAAAACAGCCTTTAAATATAAAAAATGCGTCCAAATACTCGTATGTTTACCCGTTTAGGAACTACGGTGCCACAGACGCACACAGAAAAACACACTTTTGTGTATTTTAAAAAAAAATTAAAACCGATGCCCATGCACCACGTCAGGTTTTTTTTAAACTCATTACTATAAAGCAAGCTAGAATAGTACAACCGAATGTAAGTTTCTGCTTAAAAACAATGTTTACTGTGGTTTCTCTAAAAGTTATTTGGCTTGAAAATTCTAAGTGAATTGTAGCATCAGCCTCTAGTGCTGGCCCTAAGGTAAATCGAATTCGGTCAACCTTTGTCTGCCCTAACGTTGTAAAAAGCAGTACTTTCATGGTTACTGCACTGGACTTTACATACGTGAAGGAATATATTTTTAACAAGAAAAAAAACACTGAAAGCATTTTATATGTTTTTTATGGCCTATCTCATCCCACTTTAGGTGCTCGTCTTGCAGTGGTGGCAACGCTTTGGTAGTGATACCGATTAAGTTAAGCAAGTTACGGCGCGGTAGGTGTTTGGATGGGTGACCATTCCGACCATTTAAGTGACGTATATCACGAGCATCTCCGTGCTTTGCAAGCCACGTTAAGCAGATGGTCCCGGCTAATATCGGTTGATATTAGTCGTTAAGCTTTGTCAGAGGCCCTATCAGGGCTTGATAAAATCTGACAGCAAAGATGGTCGCTTGCCTTGCAAACACCCCTCCACCAATCCGCACTGAGCCCGTGTGGTGGAGTATGGCTCATACTACCTCATATTTGAGGTAAGGCCTTTGCCTAGCAGTGGGATGCCTACAGGCTAACTTAACTTTTTACTCATCCCACTGCTGGGCAAAGGCCCCTAACAAAGTTTACCACCTTTCTTTGTACGCGGAAAACTGACTAAATCGTCACACCATTTTTTTGGGTCTGCCTCTGCGGCGATAGCCATCTGTTTTTTTTTTGTTTTATTACTGTTCCAAGCATCGGCAACTAATAATATTTTTTATTGACTTTTATATTGCTACTACGGTAATTATATAGATATCATAACTAGAATGTATAAAATAGTGGTGAAAATCATGACTAAGAGAGACATGAAGAAGAGATGTTATTTTTTGTATGGATATTAGCCGTCTCTTTTGATTATGTATCTGCTTAACTCGTCAAGTATGTGTAAACGAGACACAATATAAATTCCATTGTTATGCGACTCCCGGGTGTCGTTTGATACCAGACTGATTAAATCAGCACTAAGTTTCTAATATTTGCCAGTAAAACTTTTATCTAGCTGGCACTGCCCCTATTTTATTTCTTCTTATTCTTAAGGTAGAACTTTTTCAGTACACAAAAATGCATCATCATCATCTAAGAGCTAGGTTCTTGTCGGTGGAGTTTTTCTTATTTTTTTTTACGCTCTTTCGCCATTCTATTGACCTCTTAATACGATAGAACATTTATATTTTGCTGCATATACCTTCTTAATATGGTTTTTCGTCTTTCCTTCTTCAAAAACACAAAAATGCATGAACTGTACATACGTTTGAGTATGGTGAAAATATAAAATAAGTATAAAACTGACGCAGCAAACCCTAAATCCTAATTTACATTGCACATGAGGCAAGATAATGGTATTTTTGGCTGTAAGAGCAATAACTAAAGGCTGAGCTCCCGAAATCATAAAACACGCCCTAGAGAAATTCAAGTTCTGGCAAGATAGATGCAGTAAACCTGTGCTATGCATACATGCACTAAATCCAGACGTGACGTATGCATGTTGCAGGCGAGGTTTGAAAATCAGGCAGTCTACATTTTGTCGAGCGTGCTGGAGATAAATAAATAATACCTAAATTGTGACAAATTCATAATTATTTTCTTTATTGTTGAACCAGGTTTTGCAGCTCGTTCGTTTTAATTAATAAAAGTGTGGTTCTTGCAATGTACGATGCTAGCTCGTACAAAAAGAGTATGTACTCAAGTTAATTGTTTACCTATTAATATAATGTATATCCATGCCCATTTTAAGATTAACATAACTATGTTATATTAAAAGATTTTTTGATAATTTACCACAAAAGCATATTTCTCATCTTAACTACAACATATGCACTTCCGAGACAAATAAACCAAATGGTTCTTGTATACTCCAGTTTCTGCTTATGATTCTATGATATCTTATATACAGGGTTGTTGAAATTTCACTAATGTAGTAATTGCGTGCTAAGGATATTTTTTGAAAATATAATGCAACGTATGCCTTTTTTATTTTTGTTAGATACCTATCTATGTATGTAGGGGCATTGGTGCGTTTCGCACCGCAAAGAATTTGCTCCGCGGTGCGAAAACCTAGTGGTGCGATACGCCACAATACACTTAATGGATAATATTTTGATGTTACTTAAAAATTTTAGACGAATGTAGTAATGTAAATTACAGGCTACTGGCCCATTTAACAGTGCTCTAGCAGCCGAGTGATTTAGCAGTGCTTCGTCTCATCCGTTAAAACTGTTCTAAAATCAACAACAAAATTGTTATTACTACAACAACCTCTTTGAACCAACAAGTATACCTTTGTACTTGTATACCTTTCGTGTGAACATGCAATAAATTATAAACTCGTTACACAGAGGTGCAAGTTTAGCACTAACCAAGGAATTCGGCTGGATGATAATATTCAAGGGAAATGCAAATTTATGGCGCAAAGAACAGCTTTGGTATTAGTTATCTAATTACAACAAGGATAGGCTGTACTGGGATACAATTTTCTTCAGCCTGTTAACTATAATTCTGCAATGTAGGTAGATCAGATATTTACCTAGTCAGTCAAAGAACCGGTGTAGCGTGGGTGAAGAGGTTGATTTCCTGGTCAGGGTTCGAATCTGGGTCGAGTCTCAATTTTTTTCTGGATTTACTGCCTTGAAAATTATCGGAAAAAGCTTGGAGTCAGGAAGTTGGTGGTAATGACACCCTCGTGCCTTGGTAAGCACGTTAAGCCATTGGTCCTGTCCTGATCTCTCTCCGGTCGTGTCAGATTGCTGTCCCATCGGACTATGATAGTGAAAGAAATAGATAGTGCACCTGTGCTTGCGCACATACTTGTGCACTATAATATGTCCCGCGCAGTCAGTTAGTCGTTGTGACTGGCCACCGTAGTCGAAATCGGCTAGGGGGACTATTATTAGGTAGACCGCGAAATTAAGGCCCCACGGGCAATCTCAATGAAGCTGTTTGGTTATAGCTATTAGTTAATTTTCATCTTCAAGCGCGAGTCATCTATCTGCGCGTCAAAATCTGCCTTCGTTGTTGTCGCAGTCGGTTAGTCGTTGTGACTGGCCACCGAGGTCGAAATCGGCTAGGGGGACTATTATAGTAAACTTACGCACATTCGAAAAGGAAACTTTATCAAAAATGCAAATTCTGCATTCGTGCCAAGGCATTATCTTAAACCGTGGGTTCTGTGAAACCATTAAGCGCAATATAATAATAACTCAATAGGCCATTAGAAAGAATCCAATATATTACTTTAAATAGCCGTAACAGTGCCAACTTGAGGCTTTTTTAGGCTAAGAATTTATTGAGGGTGCTGGCGTAGGAAATATTAAATGGCTCTGCAGTTAAGTTTCGAATTGACAAATTGATGCGGTAATTATTTTTTGTGGTTTCCGCCAGGGTTGAGTAGGGTCGAAAAAAGGGGGGAAATACACGGTAAATGAATAAGGTAATATAACTTGCCGCTAATACTAGGACGTCTCGATAGACAAGACCGACAAACGACCATTTAAATCGCAGGATCGCACTGGATGCAGACCATTTATGTGTAGACGTCCTTCGGCTGATAATGATGATGAATATAACTAAATGCTTATCTATAAAGCCAGCTAGTTAGAGGTATCTACTGTATAGGTTGAATCGAACATTTAAAAAAACTAAATCAGGTTATGAAGAGCTCTCACAACCGTTGCTTGATGTCTGTGTAGATGCCGGATGACTGCATTAGGGTACAGGTACATTGTGCGGAACACTCATTTTGAGATTACTCATATAAGACAACAGACAACCAAATGCGTAGAAGAAAATTTTGTAAAAGTGAACAGTAGACAACACACGAATGAATCTTAGATGTTTCACTCTCAGGGGGCGTATAGCGATCCAACTTAATTCGTTCAATTCCGAGGCAGTTCAATACCCACTCAGTGTACACGAATATTATCAATATAATGCAAAATTTCAATAAGAATTGCTAATTTGACAGTAAAACAGAGCTGTTAATCTGTCAAAACTGCATCGCAATACGCACCCAGGGGGCGTATTGCGATCCAACTTAATCCGTTCAATTCCGAGGCAGTTCAATTCAGACTCAGTGTAAACGAATATTATCAATATAATAATATTATAATAATACTACAATGGTATGAATATTAATCTTTATATTGTTATTTTATAGTAATATTATCAATATAATGCGAAATTGCAATAATAATTGCTAATTTGACAGTAAATCAGAGCGTTCTATCTGTCAAAACTGCATCGCAATACGCACCCAGTCCCTTGAAACATAAATAGACATCACAGGCGAACGATCAAGCTTTACATACTCAATGTCCGTATACAATTCAAGCATGATTAACTTAGGTACGTTTCCAATCTACAAAATTAAACGGAAGGTTCTCAAGTCGTCGTGTCTTTTTATCTGTGACCACGCATATTTTTTTTACCCAGTAGTGGTCCGATTTCAATCATTAAGTACAATCCCAGTTTCAAAATTAAATAATTTTATATATTACTTTTTATTGCTAGCAACAACACGTGTATCAAACAAAGCACGATATCTGCATTATAGCTGTGACGTCACTAACCCCATTCCTATTCAGTAGGTCAACATCCCTGCTTAGTTCTGTCCCGGGTGATTAGGTCACTTCTATGATTAATCATCTATTATTATAAAATGCTTTGTCCTGAATGATTCACTGACTGACGGATCAACGCACAGCCTAAACCGCTGGTCGTAGAGACTTGAAACTTGGAGGCTGTGTTCTTTGTATAACGTAGGGATCCGATAAGAAAGGATTTTTCGAAATTTTACCCCTAAGAGGGTGAAAAAGGGGAGCAAAGTTTGTATGAGACAACGTGATTCCTTGGTCCGATCTACTTCAAATTTTGCATAAACATTCTTTAAAAATAATAATGAAAATAGTGTATCAAATTTTATTTAAATTTATCTTGTAACGGGGTTAAAAAGGGGTAGAAAGCTATTTTGGGGATTATTTGCTACAAAATTGATATCAATACTTCTTGGTGCTTATGTTGAAATATTTTTTATTTCATTTTTGACAATCATTTGACACATCTGAGACAGAATGTTTTGACACATGTTTGTTATTGATGTTGCTCTCTAGAAGAGATTTTATTTCTTAGAATAGTAAATAATATTGTTTTGTATTCAAACAGGGTAGGTATCAAGCGGTATGTGTCCTGTGTAGATTGCAGATCGTTTGTTCATATTGTCGGTGGACATTCTACGCTGCTCCCGTAGTCGAAGGGTGTCCAATCTTTTAGCAGTGGACGGCTTTTGGGTGTTGTTGATGATGATGGCGTAGATCTTTACATAGATTTGTCCCTTTGAATTTACGATTTGAATTCAAGAAAGTAGAGTATTCGCTATAACCATAAACAAAGCTCAAGTTCAAACTCTTAAAAGGTAGCGGGAGAAGACTTGAGGAAATTCGCTTCTCCCACAGCCTGTATGTGGCATGATGCTGTGTAAGCGCAGAGAGTAGCCTGGTCTTATTAGTACCCGAAAGAAATATACGATTAACGAAAGGGCGTAGGAAGTATTTCTATTCCGTTGTAAAATAAAAAGATAATATCCCCGTGTAAGTTTGACCATTATAGACCGGGCTGCGTGTTGAGTGTACATAAAATATAATAAATAAATAAATATGCGCCAGACAACACACCAATACACGTGGTAAGGAATTATCTTCCTTGTGTTCCGAAGTACCAGACAACGAGTATGACGGGTGCGTCATAAAATCCATGATTTAGGAACAAATGTCCGCGCTCATCACACAAACATTTGCCCTTTGCGGGATTCAAACCCTCGACGGCCAGCGTAATAGTAAGGAGCGCTAACCAATACACCAAACGCGTCGTCGAATATAACATTTATCTGTACGCATTTCTATGTATATGAGGGAATATGGACCATAATGTCCTAGAGCAGTGGCCAGTGCTGCAGGATTGACATTGCTCTGACGCAACTTCGAACTCTAGCGCGTGCGCGAACAGTCAGAGCGGCCATGATGTCAGATGAACTTGAGATCTAGAGCCAATCAGATGGAATCGCAGATACGTGTTACGTGATCGATGGAGTGTCATTATAGAGTGGTGAATGTGTTCCACGTAATATTTTGTGTAGCAGTAAACGTTCTGTACTTGATCATACAAGTGTCTCATTTTCCTCGCCCGATAATCTACGCCTCACAGCCC
>CAUZXH010000352.1:0-14868 GCA_963584085.1 Pyrausta aurata
TTTTCTCGCAGACCGCCATACATTTATAAATAAGCTATTATAACCGTTTTACCTAACCAGTATTCCTCAAACACTGTAATCTAAATGACATATCAGTTACGCCGCGCCGCTAACCGTTGCATCTGTGTTAATCTCCCCATCAGCGTTATTGGGTTAAAGAAACCGTCTTATTTACACCACGAGACAATAGCACGGAACCGTTGCGTAGTGATAAGGAAAGCTATTGTCTGTGCAGGGTAGGGTTGCTGCAGAAATAATCTCTGCTAACAGGTTTCCGTGGCTTCTTCGAAAATGTGAGCTTTGCCATTCATACAAACTTTCATCCCCCATTTCACTTTCCTTTCTCCAGTCAGTTGTCAGATAGTTGTTATTTACTTCTTATGGAGAAGCTATTCCGACCAAAAATGTGTCGCTAAATCGACGACAAGGTTGAAGGTGACAAGGCGACATGACGTATTTCTTGAAATTTGAATTTCGAATATGAAACCGTTTGTATGAGTTGATAACAAGTGGCGTCAATTCATGGAGCACGAAAGTTCGTGGTGTCAGGAGGTCTACTACGAAAAACGAAATCCGTCAAAACGATAATCTTTTTGCGGATCCGAAGCATTTCGTAGTGAGGATTCCATACTAAAAATGTTTCGGATCCGAAAACGTTAATCGTATTGACGGATTTCGTTTTTGGCCGTCAGTTCCATACGCAAGTAATAGTACTTTAATATCAGTTGTTATAATTTCTGCATCTGTCAAAGTTAGGATTATTGGACTTAAGCGTGTTTATTTATTATTTTATTGGTATTATTCTTTTTTAAGCGAAGACAAGATATAATCTAGTTTTTTTTTAAAAGAATAGAAAGCAGTAAGAACCACGAGTTCTACATCAACCAAAAAATAAGTTTTATAGAGATTCTTTAAGAATATTCTTAAATTGTTACCTACTTTGCTTTTAACTTTACAGGTTTAGTTTCACCTTTCGTGTCCTTTTCAAGAACTTTTTTATAGGCGCAGGCAATTCTAAAAAAAAAGTTGTAATTTAAAGTCAGCTAGGCTAGGTATTTCACCAACAAAAAAACTGTACAAGAAACCTAACTTTCGAAGGTGAAAAAAGTTTCTTGCAAGCGATGAGACCCGTCAAACTAAATTGCTTTACGGTATTTTCGCTTATTTTACTTTTAAACTTCTGTTATCTTTTTTATGACCACTTTCCATAAAAAAGAAGCTCAACTGTCTGACTGACTAATACCTAAATATAGCATAGGTAACTAAGATCTAAATACGTTGGTATCGTAAATTTTTAACTCATTTCATTTCATTTTTTCTTTTGTTTCATTTTTCATTTATTTAAGAACTTTACAATAAAGCAAGTAACAGTGTACTAAAGGTGGACATAGTGCCTAAAAGTTTTCTCTCCCAGTCATACATTTAGGTCATCCAGAAAGATTGTAATGGGTGCGAATGTATAATTAGATGAATTAGTTTAATTTATTATGATTGGCATCATTAACACAATTTCGTGCATTAATGATGTCGAGGATGGTAATTAAAGGATTAATTAAACATATATTTATTTACCGATGTAATGGCTACTAAAACATGATTAGATGCATTATATAGAGAACGAGAGTAGAACAGTCAGTAGATACTAAATAGATAACTAAATAGATAACTAAAACCTAAAAATTTTTTTTTACTCAAACCTAAGCGTGTGGGGTGTCTATGGATAGGTCTCTTAAAATGATATTGAGGTTTCTAAAACCATTTTTTCTAAAAGTGTAAGGTTTGAGATATAGACGCTTCCAAAGTGGTAAAATGGGCGTCCCCCCCCATCTAACTTTTGAACTAAGAAAGTGAAAATTTTGAAAAAAAATATATGATGTAGATCTCAACAAAAACTTGCAACGAAAATTGGTTTGAAGGAGATCGAACCAGTAGTTTTTGAGATATTGCACATTTTTATCAACCGCAAATATAACTTTGTCTTTCATACAAACACTATGAAAAACAAAGTTATTTTTGATGTCGCAATATATTGTGATGTTTTCGTTAAGTGAAAGTAAGTGGATCCTGAATTCAGTTAAGGGTGGCACGGAACCCTCAGTGCGCGGGTCCGACACGCACTTAACCGGTTTTAAATCTCCCTGTGTCGTCTCGTTATGGATAACATGTTCTTTCTTACGTTTGACTTAAATCTGCGTGCGTATTGCGTTGTTGCTTTGACAGTTAAGAAGCTACAATGTGAAGCTACAGTGTGATTGTGTGAACTGCCTGGTATTTGAACGGATTAAGCAAGATCGCTGTACGCCTATTCTGTAATTGGTAGATACAGCTGTTAATTTAGTCATTCTGTCTCTTTTAAAGACAGCTGACGAACATATATTAATATAAGCCATTTTCTTTCAAATTATAAAATCGTACAAGATCGTCATACTTATAACCATTGGTGCTTACAAAACACCAGGTAGGTGCAGGTATATATTGTATGGGCCTTTGTTGCCTGAAATAAATGATTAAATTAAATTAAATTAAATTAATTAAAACCATGTACAATTTGCACCAGCCCTACGGCAATGTGTCAACAATACCTCTGAGAAGTATTTTTTGTTCAATAATACTGATTTCAAGCATTTTGCAACCGTGCGAAGTCATTGCTACAGACAGACAATTTGATTCTTCACACAACCAAGCCATATTCTCTGTCATATTTTGTAAGACAGCAGTCGCTTTGTCATTTTCATATTTAAATACAAAATCGCATTGCGCATTTGAATAACTTTGGTATGTACAGTTTGGGAGTAGTTGTAGGTAGGAAAATCGAAGTGTCATATACATTACACATACACACACTCTTCTAGCTAACTAGTATACTCGTAGTAACTATTTCTAGCTAGAGCAAAAGCAAACTGACAATAGCCTACTAAAATGATTGCGCAAAATTGCCTATCAATCCCAGAACCGGTCACGATTACCCCGAAATAAACCCCTGTAGTACATTCTTTTACAACAACAATAGACTTTCTATCTCCGGGTGTGAGGAACGACCCTCAGCAAAGCGTTTCTATAGAACGACCACAGGCAATCAAAAGAAAAGGTGTTACAACTAAAAGATATCCTTTATAGTGCAGAGAAAGAAGCCCCTTTGAAGCAGGTTCCATTGAAGTGGAATAATATGACGAATGGTCTTTATTGTTACCAAAAATAAGTAGTAATTTAAAACTTTTTTTTCTTTGGGATAAATGTAGCGACAACGCCGATAATATTGGTGTTTCTGGTCGTTTTACAGAAATTAGATTACTTTACCTAATTTTACCGTTACGAACCGAAAAAAATAACTTAATGAATGCAATAATCCGTAATATCAGAAACTCGCGAATAGGTGTGATATCAGAATTTTTGTATTAAAAGGAGACATTTTTTTTTGGGCCCAGTAGCAACTTGTAGCGTCTAATAATGACATTGCACCCTAAATTAATAACTTATTTTTTTAGACAATTAGACGAAAGATAACGTTTAGACGAAACCGGAATAATAAAATCGAACTAAAAGATGCGTTGTATTGACTATTTTTCATCACGCCATTCCTCCTTTACAAATACGTGTAAAGGAACGATGGGCTGGTCAATATAAAAACAATATCAATTATTTGAAGTACGTGATTTTGTTTAGATCACGTTTTTCTACTTTTATTTATTTTAAGCAATTGGAATCTCCGAATAAAATATTTTAATTGTTTTCTTTTAAGATGTTTTAATAAAACGGTTATCTAGTAAAGCCGTGGAACGGATAGCAACTCTGACAGTTATCACTGACATTAACAGGAATGGCAGAAGTGTCATTTGTCACACTTTCCGTTTGGCGTTTGGTTTTCTGTCACCTCCCGTTTGTTTTGGTTTGTTTTGAATTGAGTGTTTGTTTTCTCCGGATTTTTAACGAAAAATAGAAGCAAAAAGCATCAAGTACGGCCTCCATTCTACTAAACCGTTGTTGTGTAACTGTGCAGTGAGATTTCAATGACTGTGATTATCAGAAACGACTGAAAATGTGCGTCAACTGGTAAGTGTGTGGATTTAAGTTATGATGAATTTTGAAATATTCCCGTTAGATAAAGAAATACTAATATTGTTAATGTTTATAAGACATTATAAGGAACAAATTAATATACGTTTCATTACTAGACGTCACAATTTATGGTGGGCCCATCCTCCATACAAGAAAAAAATGTCTCCTTTGTTATTTATTACTTTTTTGCATTTTTGGAGTCGCCTTCCCTTTAAAAAAACTTTTATAATTCTCGCAAAAGATCCAAAGATACCCATAATTTATTGTGCAGGTTTTACACAACTATAAAATAAATAATAAAATTGAATCAGTAATTAATGTGGAAATTAATTAAACGACTGTAAACAAGATTCGGCGAGATCAATCGTTGGACTCGATTTGTGTTATTTATAGTTTTATTTTGCCGATTTTATTGGTGAAAGGAGAAACTGCTTTAAGATCGTTTTACTGCATCTTGATGCAATTTTTATCTAATCTTCCTCATTCTCAAGTCTAAAAGCTTTCTCTTTAATCCATTAGGAAGTTCTTGTATATCTTTTTAATCGTCTTCTAGGATGGGATCGGAAAGAAGCTAGTTTCCTTTATAGTTTGCATTTCCCTTAACTGTTTTTATGTCTCGTTTGCACTAGCTTACTTTAAAAGAAACGTTTAAAATTTGTCAAATACGACAAAGTACCAATTTCCGCCCTAGTCGTCGTTTGTTCGTAATACAATTTTGTTAACACTGTTGGCTTCCGATGTCACCAGTAGTTCAATTCACACCAGTACAATAGTGACTGCATCTAAAACGCTTTTATGATCCAAACAAACCTCAATAAAAGCCAAATCGGCCAGTTTTATTTGCATGCACTAGATGTCCTTTACTCGGATGGAAGCACTAAAAATTGTATCGACTCATAAACCGACAACTTTGTATCTTACAAGATTCCGTGCAATGCAACTATGTTGCAGCGATCGTGCTGTATATTATTCAGTGCACTCAACTGATATGAACTGATATCTAAATGATCTTTTCATGGTCCAGATCTTCTATGATGGATGTATCGAGTATATCGCAATGATTCTGTAAGCCATTTCAATCGGAAAGAATGCTGTTGCTGTTCATCGATCATTCGTTTTAATCAATTAATCGTACACTAACCCCAGTCGTCATTAGCGCTTTTGTTTTTTATAAATGAAATATATATTTTTGCAGATTTTAAATCGGGGAGGTAAGAGAAGTGTGCCAACAATTCAATCATTGTAATAAAAGATTACTTTCTTAAATCAGAATGTTTTTTTTGTCATAATCAATGATCAAAGAGCTAGGCTCTTGTCGGTGGAGTTTTTTAAAATAAAGACTCCAAATAGGATAGGAAGATAGTGTTGTGGTTTCCCACTTGCCTTCCACATCACAGTTTCCACCTCTTAATACCCAGTCAGAATTACCTGATACACTATATTATCTTCAGCCTTCTGCCAGATCTAATGTTGCTGCTACTCAACACGACAAAGAATCTTGTCTGACCCGTTAGGTACTGCCATTCACTTCTTCTCTTGAAAAAATACCGAATCATAGTGCTTTAAAATCACATTTATACAATGCAAGGATACTACAGGTTGAAGCAGAAATAGTAGATAAACACTGTAACATTGATTAATGTGTGTTGTCTGGCGCGTATTATTGTAGAGTGTAAGTAGGTAAATAGACTACAAAAGTCTACTTTTGTTCGTTCGTTCGTAGTATTCTTACAGTAGGAAGCTATGGAAGATGGGAGGGCTCAGTGCCTCATATAAAGTTAATTAGGAATATAAACTTTTTGGTGCCTTATGCATTCATAAAAGTACATATTAACTGCCAATAAAAATATCGTATTGTTGACACCTTAGTAGACCTGTCCAGAAATCCAAAGAATTTTTGGCGTGCAAAGTGAAACCGGTTCCGATTGGCACCGACGCCAAACGGATGAGCAGAACTGCCAACCTTTGTCGTTTTACATAAACCATTGGACCCCGGCCAAACAGACCACTGTTATGAAAGACTGGAGAACTGCTTCCATTCGATTAAAGTTGTGGAACTGATTCTGGGAAATAGGCAGCCATTTTTTAGGGTTCCGTAGCCGAATGGCAAAAAACGGAACCCTTATAGTTTCGTCAAGTCTGTCTGTCTGTCTGTCTGTCCGTCCGTATGTCACAGCCACTTTATTCTGAAACTATAAGCATCACATAGATGAAACTTGGTAGGTAGATGTATTTTGTTCACCGCTTTCCGATTCAGATACAAAAAGTAAGAAAAAATAATATTTAAGGGGGGGCTCCCATACATGAAACTAAAACCTAAATTATTTTTTTTTACTCAAACCTATGCGTGTGGTGGGGTGTCTATGGATAGGTCTTTTAAAATGATGTTGAGGTTTCTAAAACCATTTTTTCTAAAAGTGTAAGGTTTGAGATATAGACGCTTCCAAAGTGGTAAAATGGGCGTCCCCCCCCCCCCTCTAACTTTTGAACTAAGAAAGTGAAAATTTTGAAAAAAATATATGATGTAGATCTCAACAAAAACTTGCAACGAAAATGGTTTGAAGGAGATCGAACCAGTAGTTTTTGAGATATTGCACATTTTTATCAACCGCAAATATAACTTTGTCTTTCATACAAACACTATGAAAAACAAAGTTATTTTTGCTGTCGCAATATATTGTGATGTTTTCGTTAAGTGAAAGTAAGTGGACCCTGAATTCAGTTAAGGGTGACACGGAAGTACGGAACCCTCAGTGCGCGGGTCCGACACGCACTTAACCGGTTTTGATAGTCCTATTTGTCAATTGAATCTCGAATTCTTGCTCCGCCATCATAAGCATATTGTTTTACATAAAATATGATGCAATTACGTAAACAACATCAGCTTCAAACACAGTTATTTGCAAAAATCGCAGAATAGAAATTTCCAATCATGCACAAACAACTCATAAATTTTGTTGATATTTCTATAAAATAATATGTTTCAATTGCGTTGTTTTTTCTAATATAAGTTGAATTCTGTATGTGCCAGTTTATGGAATCAGATGAACTGAAAGAAGTATTGAGTACAAATGATCGATGTTATACCAGCCATACTACATGATGATGTAGAGCAGTTATGTCAATCAATAGTAAAACTTTGATCTTGTCATGCGTATGTTGACTTTGCCCAAATCTCCCCGAAAGCCATAGAGGAAAAGGAAAGCCCGAAAGGTTTAAAACTTAAGGTAGGTAAGAATTTTGTGTCAACTTTTAATTTTTAACTGTTGGTGTACCTCTTCAATAAATTAAAAATAAATAAATAAGCCGAGAAAAATTCGCTACATTTTTGGCAGGCTATCCCCTGTTCCTCGCTAAAGTCGCAAACTGTCTGCGCCAAAAACAGCTCCAGTGGCGTCGTAAAAATAAAAATATCCGCTCCATACTTCGGCTTGCTGTTATTTGTTTACCGACCCGAAAGAATACTCGTTTTGTGTATGGATAAAATATCGCGTTGAACTGGTTTAAGAGGGTTAGATACATTTATGTTTATAGTGAGAGACCCTATGTGAATAAGAGCAATCTTTCTTCCATTCTTGTCTAGAGCATGCTAACTCTTTGACCTCTTGGTACGACTCTACATACAACTGTTCTTTTATTTGGGCCATGTATGTTCTTCTAGGTCTTCTTTTTTTTGGAGTAATAGTACTTTAAACACTTAAGACGGTGTTTCAGTCTAGACTTCTTTGGGAGATAGATAAAAGTCAGTATCATAATATCACTGATCAAACAATTAACCAATAAATACGTATTATGTATTGTATGTATGAATGACGATTATAAAAGTCCTTTAATATTTAATCTTAGATATTATTCACACCCCTTTATTCTTAAACCTATTTTAGCTATTACACTGTTTTGTCACTTTCTGTCAAATGATAACAGCGCCAAGAAAGAATGAGACAAAACAGTGTAATATGTAGCTAAAATAGGTTTAAAAGACCGTTTGATTTATTATGAATAAGGGGGACATACTTAGTTTATTTATTATGTACGTAGTTATCTTGCTCTATGAACTTTGGATAACGTTAATAGTAAATACCTATTTATTTACTGAACTGATAAGATAAAAATAGCTGCACTTATCACTACAATTACACATTTGATTGATATTTTTTTTATAATAGCATAGCGTGATTATAAAACATCTGGTATTATCGGATAGGGTTATTCGATAAGGAGAAACCGCTATACCGTTACCTATATTTTCCTGCTACATTTCAAAAATCACGCCAGAGCAATGTTATGCACGAGTTGTTAATATTATACGCCGATATAAACGTCCAAAGGTCACGCGATAGCCGCCACGTTTCGCTTACGATACAACACGTGTTTTTGCGATAGTGTTGCGTCTCCATTAAATTACTTTTTATTTGTTACGCGGCCGGTGTCACAGTATAAATAATATAGAGCCAACTCTCCTCGTTGAGAGCCACGTGCTCGAAAATGGCGGGATAATAATAAAAAATAAAGTTTCTGCTGAACGCGGCCGCTGCACAGTTAGCCCCCCTCCCCTCTCGCAACCTTGGATCACCTTGGCCTTTCTCCGGGCATCTGTCACTTTGACGTCTAGCAAGCGTCGTGTTCCCAAAGTGTGATGATTTCAAAGATTTGTGATTTTGAATCGGTGATGTAGCCGCGCGGCAATGAATAATAACTGCATTACAACAGGGAGTGTGTATTGGTATTGTTATTTTTGTTCATTATTTTTAATTAGAAGTGTCGAGGAATTGTTACCGAGTTTGTTTACATTTTGATTTGTAGTTGTTGTCATTTTGACGTCCGCGACCGTTGTTTTGATTTCCATATAATGGTTTTTTAATAGAATTTGTTACAATGTGAATAAGATATGATTTCAAGCTGAACGCAGTACGTACCATCTTACTCACTATTCTCATTGGAATGCGGATTCCGTTCTGTATGGTGACGCCAACGACATCTATTATCAAATTAAAATATCACACACGCAAAGTAGGGCACAGTAGAGTTCGCGCCAAGTTCAGTGACACAATTTCTTGAATTAAAATAATCATGTGTTATTTTGTAAATGCTAAATGGAATCTATCTGGAATTTCGTAATACTACGATGTAATTTCGAAAGCGTAGTAAACTGGGGAGCTATAAAACCACATCATGACTCATTTACTACATGATTGCAAAGGCCCGGTGCATTCTATCGTTTGCATGCGTGCGTTTACTAAATATTTCATAACATTCCATTTATTTTATCGCTTTAGTACTTATAAGTCTTATTACTTGTATAAAAGCTACAAAATATTTAATGATCATACTGGTCCATTGAATCCAAGGGTTTCTTGATAATTATACATGTATTGACGAAATAATATGACATGTAAAAACAAGCTAAAATAGTTAAACAACAGAGATTCCCACAGATAAAGTCCTTTATTTTATTTCAATACAAGAACTAACTAATACGTTTAAAAATGAGGTGAAAATATATTTATTGGCATTGGAGTGTGTTACAATTTCACCATAAAATATAACACTCTTTTGTGAAATGTTTCTGATAAATAAAATTAATAATAACAATCCACTTAAAATAAATACTAGTTTAATGTTATAAACGGAATCAAAGCAATAATAACAGATGCTTATAAACCTATTTATAATTCCATCACGTTTTGTATATAATAATAAAATAATGACGTAGTTATATTTCCGTAAGTCATGGAAATTTCCATCACCAGCCCACTCCAAACTTCGATCAAACGAGTCTGAAAGTAATGAGGCCGATCCTCCCTCATAAAGGCAGGCAGGTTGTACCGTTTAAGTGTCGATATCTAAGTAGAATATACAATGTACAGTGGACAGCACATCAGACTACATTTTTGTTGAAAAATAGCCCTTAATCCAACAGTATAAGATACTTATCGCAATGTTTAGCTTGACGTGGTGTCGTCCGTACTTAATGATATAGAAATTGAATATAAAATGGGATTAATGGGAAGATTCAGCTGTTAAATCTGAATAATATAGCGTGAGAAATAGCACAAAAGGGTCTCGAAGTATACTCCTATCTAATGTATAGTATGCTTACGGTTTGTAGTGATATTTCTTGATGTATGTTACCAACTAATCCATTCAATAACTAAAATTTAGTCTCTTCGTGTATTTATTGCTTATATCGATAGTCGATGAACATCATCCCTTTACTAAAACCAATTAATAAGCTCTGTACTTGTTCTTTCGCAAATGAGGGATTATTAGACCCTCGAAGGTCAGTGACCCTGCCCTTTTTACGGCACATCTCTAAAAGATTTTATTACAAAGAGGCACTAACAAAACGTTTTATACAGAACTTTGGTACATTTTTATTCGGCGTATAATTAATAAATAAATAAATAAATAAATTGTTTATTTAGTCACCACAAACTAATCAAATACACACAGTACAGTTGAGACAAAATAACATTACAATTAAACAATTGAGAACGGAAAGTGGGCATAGATTGTTGCTTTTAGTGATCTTAGTTTGTGGATCGCTGGTGCCTGAGGTAGGTAAAGAACCTGTATTACAGGTCACCAGGGCTCCATCTCCGACCGTCAATATAATTTCTATAAAGCATCAATCGGCTTAACAAATTCAGTCCGGCGTAGTGTTTACTGTGACATTGTGATTATAGTTATAATATTCAGCTGAATATTATAACTATAATCATTATTACTATATTATTTTATTTTTAAATATAATTCTAAGATTACTGCTATAATGTGCGTGCAAGCGAAAAGCGCGATGCGTATGTGTGTGGGTGTGTATGTGTGTGTGTGTGTGTGTGTGTGTGTGTGTGTGTGTGTGTGTGTGTGTGTGTGTGTGTGTGTGTGTGTGTGTGTGTATGTGTGTGTGTGTGTGTGTGTGTGTGTGCGCGTGTGGGTGTGTGCGTGTGTGTGTGTGTGTGTGTGAGAGAGAGAGAGAACGTGTGCAAGTGTCCATATATATACATACTTATATAAAGAAAAATACATTGTGTTACGTACAAGTATTTGTCATTACGAAGCTATTATTAAGAGATTTTCAGTCTCGCCATACGTTTGCTGAAGTAACCATTTAAGTAAAGTAATTTTGAGTTTATAGCGATTAAGGTGATACAGAGATAACATTTTATTCAGTTTTTTGTATAGGAAGGGTCCAAGAAAAACGAAGAAACGGTGGCTAAAATAGGTTTTTACTTTTGCGGTTGTAATAAGAGGGTACCGTCGATTTGATTCACCCAGGTATTGTGTATGTGCGTGCTGTTTAAGGACAGAAGCCAATATAAACAGTTGTCTGACTGTAGGCACTTGACAAAAGTCATAGAGCTTTTCAGTGGAGTATAGTCGGGGCTTGAAGCAACATACTTTGAGAACGGCTCTTTGTGCGCGTTCAAGTTGCATAAGATAGGTTTTAGCAGCTCCCCCCCATGTTGTTATACAATAAGTCAGAATAGATTCACAAGGAGCTCTATACACCATCTTCATTGTTTCTGCATCAGCTGATTGTCTAAGTAACCTAAACACAAAAATTAATTTGCGCACTCGGTTCGAAAGTTGGTCGATATGAAGTTTAAAATTAAGGTTGGAGTCAAGGATTATGCCTAGATAAGTAACAGATGCTGCTACATCAATAAAACCCGATGGATTGATATGAGGGGCGATGCTATCAGGTGATGGCTCAAAGGCTATTTTCAAAGTGACTGGAATATTGGCTAGAGAATCGCGAATCGAAAAATTTACAAGTTTGGTTTTTGAAAAGTTAAGCGTTAATAAATTTTGTCTGAGCCATGTTCCTACAGCATCAAATCCCCGCTGAGCACATTCATAGGTGTCGGACCAAGTGATTCCTGTAAATATGAGAGCTGTGTCGTCAGCATAAGAAAATATGTTACCATTTGGAAGATTTAGTTCACACAAGTCATTGATGTAGAGCAGAAACAGACTTGGGCCAAGAATACTGCCCTGGGGCACACCGTGGGTAATAGGTAGTTCAGAGCTGGTATTAGGTCCAATCCGCACACACTGGGTTCTACCGGTTAAGTAGCTCTGGAATAATGATAGTTGTGTCCCTCTCACACCCAGCAATTCCAGTTTGGACAATAGGGTTGGAATTGATACCGTGTCGAAGGCTTTAGATAAATCTAGGAATAGCCCAACACATTTATGAGCCTGGTCTAGTTTTTGAGCTATGTGATCCACTAAATTATGTACGGCATCAGCAGTGGATTTTTTCTTTCTAAAACCAAATTGATTGACCAAATTGAACCAAATTATATTAGTACTTCCGAGAAATAATAAGGTTTGAGTACCTACCTGAACTCGTTTTGTGGCTTCACTAAGCAGTTCAAAGTACATTTATCATTAAGTATCAGGTTTCCTTAACTCGTCAAGTATGTGTGAACGAGACACAATAGAAATTCCATTATTATGCGACTCCCGGCAGTCGTTTGATACCTGACTGATTAATATCGGTCCAATGAATGATTTATAATGGGGTAGTATTTAACCGAGCGACTGTAAGTTAATGTTTTAAGTGTCAAAAATACTTAATTTGGGTTATAGAATTACTAAGTGAGCGACTGAGTGCGAGTGACGAGAAAGCAACAGATCAGCAACTTACAAAGAATAATTTGAGTTACTTTAAATACAAAATGAGAAGCTTCATAATATATGAGCGACCCAATTTTTGATTGAGTGTCAACATTACGTCCTGCATTTTTTTCAATATTTGGCAAATGGATTTTTCTAACTGAGCGGTATTTAATCTTAAATGAAGTGTTTCGAATGCAAAAACTACTTTGAAAAATACTAATCTAAGCCGCGTATTATGAGGCCACATTTAAATAAAAAATCATCTTATGAAAATACTATTTGAAGATACACTAAATAATCTATTAGCGAAGAAATTGAATTATTAAAAGTTTAATATGGGTAGGTTATTAAATTAAACAATGTATTACGAAAAAGTAATAATAATCAATTTGCGTTTATTTAAATCAAATAAAAATAAACCGGCCAAGTGCGAGTCGGATTCGCGCACGAAGGGTTCCGTATGTACTACGTATGTAAGTATTTAAATTTTGCAAAAATTTACATGACAATTATTTTGCTTATATTTTATGTATGTTTAATAGAGTATATAAAAAAATATTTCTCAAAATCTTATTTTACCACTTTGGCGAGGAGATTAGAATACATACTAATGCAAAATTACAGTTTTCTAACACCTGACTCAGCGCTGAACTGCGGACAGACGGACATAGAGAGACTATAAGGGTTCCGTTGGACTACGAAGCCCTAAAAAAAGACGCTTCAGTCCATAAAAAAGGTGATTTTCTTATAAATACTATAAGGAACATTAATTGGTATGAGAGTTGAGGAGCTCCACTACTCATCGTCACTAGTACATAAGTGCTAACCCGGCCTCGTTTTCATTTTTGTCCAATGGGTATCATTTTTGCTTCCAGTGGTGGTGTTGTTAATAATAATCATAATAAATTAATTTGAGCCGAATTACTAGACCCAAATTGTGTTTGCATACATATTATAGTTTGCATAAAATATAAAATAAGACCTCAAATAGAATATCAGTAACCAATAATCATTAATACAGGAGCTCACAAAACTTTGCTCAGAGTGAACTTTTTTGTAGTTCGTTATGTAAAACCTCAATTGGAAAAATTGAAAATATCTTAATATTAAAGCTGCCCTCTCTGTATTTCCAGTCGCTCAGTTAGTAATTTAGTCACCCGGATAGTATTTTTATATCTGAAATGAATTAAACAAAGCCCACTTGTTGTAAGCTCGTTCTGGATTTTATTATTAATCAATATTCGTCGTTAGTTTAGTTAATTATTCGCTTACTCAAATTCATACCGCTCAAGTAATTAAAACAGTATGTCATCATCAGTCGCCAAGTTATTTTTTATTCGCTCGTTTTATTATTCCCCTTTATAATGTATATCGCAAACACGCGATATACATTATTATTATAAATCATTCATTATTTTTTTTAGAGGGAATACTTCCAATTTACTCTTATTCTATGCAATTGCCTATGATTTATTTTTGTTTTTATAGTGTTTTGTCACCATACAAACTTAATAATATAAATTGCACTTGTAAAAAGACAACTGTGAACCTGTGACAGACGAGGAATTGAACCCCGTGTCTTACGCAATCCGGGCGTATGCCTATACCACTCGGCCACCGTCACATTAACAGGCCTGTTGAATTTTGCAAGCGCTTCTTAACGCGTAGGCTGCGTGACATCATCAATGTTGTGAGATTGCTCTCACAATATCTGAAGGAAAATATTTTTACAAATATTATACTTTTTACAAGTGCAATTTATATTATTAAGTTTGTATGGTGACAAAACACTATAAAAACAAAAATAAATTATAAATTGGCTTTCATCATCTTAACTGATTGTTAAAATATTTGTAAAAATATTTTCCTTCAGATATTGTGAGAGCAATCTCACAACATTGATGATGTCACGCAGCCTACGCGTTAAGAAGCGCTTGCAAAATTCAACAGGCCTGTTAATGTGACGGTGGCCGAGTGGTATAGGCATACGCCCGGATTGCGTAAGACACGGGGTTCAATTCCTCGTCTGTCACAGGTTCACAGTTGTCTTTTTACAAGTGCAATTTATACAATTGCCTATGATTAGAAGAAATGATAATGGACATCACAAAAACACACATACATAAAAACAAACAAACCATGTACATAGTTTAAAAGAAAAACATTACCAAACTAATGGCAGTCTAG
>CAUZXH010000353.1:0-15936 GCA_963584085.1 Pyrausta aurata
AAAACGGATTTCTTTATTTATATATGTGACTCTGTGGCTGGTTGAAAAATTAATAAGTAAAAAAATATCAAGTTATCTCTTTGCTATTATTTATAAAAATCACGAAGCGATTCGCGTTGAACTCTTTTGTACCTACGATTAAAATCGAGAGTCTGTCTAATTAACTTAATAGGCACCTAGACTTGGCAGAAATGCGTGGACACTGACTCTGCTTCCCAAGAATCCAGAATACTGATACAAATACTGAAAATGGAACACTCTCAATCAATGACATTCAGATAATAATATGTAGAGAAGAGATTGTTTACAGACAGATAACTAAGAATTGTAAGTTCTGGCGTCTCTTAATATTATTTTCAGCCCATTAGGTCTGGATGATTTCCGTGACGAATTTTTTATTTAATCAGAGAAATTAAATTGAAAAATGTACGTAAAGTAAGTAAATTTCAATAGACTTACATATATATACTACCACCTAATACTTAAGTATATTATACCTACTTACTGGGTAGCTGTAATTGACCTCTTCGATAACCTTTATACGAAGACAGTAATCTACTATTTCACTATGCGCATAATAACTTAAGTATTTTATGTTAGGTTTTACTTAAATACTACAGAACACAATGAGTGTGCTATTGATGGAGGTTCAATGCACAAGCTGATGTTAAACAAAGGGTTGTTTATTGATGTTTCAAAACCAATAAAAAATACAAAGTACTCATTCAGCCGCCACCATTTTCCTTGGTCTGTCTTAATTAATTGAGTGCATTTATTTTATTTCGTAGGCTGTTCTCAATAAATGTGAAGATTCTTCACGATCTTGTTCTTCTTATGATCATGAACATACAATTCTTCCAGACTTCCCGAGTTCCAGGTCAATTGGCTCCCTAAAAATAAATGTAATTGAATTATAAATTATCTGTATAAAGTTTTGTAAAAATTAAGACGTACAAGCTTAGTTTAGGATCTATGAAAAAGAATGAGACTAAATTTATCTCATTCCATAAAGTTTTACGGGTTGGAAAATGTTATCGCCAAATTGTTCCGCCTGCACACGATAGTCTTAAATGCTTTAGATTTGTAAAAGGTTGTAGACAAAATAGTCTGAGGATTACTATAATTCTGATAAGTATAGCCTATTTTATTGTTAGCGTTATCATAATTCTTAATGTGCAGTAAATACTTAGCAACTGCGGGGCAGATTTCCTCACTAAGTCGCAGTAATTAGGCATACAATTACAATTTATCAAAATTATAATCGGGGATGTGGCTCAACCAGCAGCCACTGTTTGAAGTAGTTTTGTCATTTCGCCGTCGATATGTGACGGCAAAATGTAAGTACTTAACTGCTTCAAACTGAGGGTGCTTGATTGTAATAGCGTGATGATTAAGTTGATCGCCTGTGCAAGTCCGAACACAGGTTGAATGGCGCACGCCTGATTCGAACTTTCAATAATTAAGCTGGTTACGCGAAACACCAAGTTTGGATTACTTCCAGTTACCGTAGCTACTAAAGTTTTAACAAGTAAGCGGCTTCGGCTTTTAACTCTACCCGTATCTATACAATGCAGAGAAGTACCACGACGACTCTTGTGTCATTGGCTTAAAGTCCCATACTTTACTTATTGGCTTTTCAAGAAAATTACTTTTAAGCAGGAAGCAAACATTAAACTGTATGATATAGATAGTGGACGGCGTACGAGTCCAATTATAAGGAAAAACCGCAAATCGATGTACATGTTTGCCGTTTGGCACACGCATACCTACTAGAGTTCATAAGATTTTTTTTGACCCGAAGTACCAAAAAAAACTTAAGGGACACACACTGGCGGAGTGTACCGCTTGGGCCCAGCAGCATCAAACACTGATTGCGGTCGTTGGCACTGACCTCTCGATGTCCAACATTATTGCCGCCATGCTTGACAGCGAAGAGGCGTGGGAAGCGGTGAGTGCCTTTTGCGAAGAAAGTAAGTCTCACTCAAGGAGGCGGCGGAACGGGCCAGGGAAGAGGATGCTCAGGCCGACCCGCGACGACGTAAGCGATTGGGAGCCCGGCGGCGGCGCTATGACCGCTCACTGGCTCTATGTGGACCCAGCATTGGTGGGAGTGGGGACTCTCGCCAACCACCTCAAAGTGATCCACCAGTTGTTAGGGGTGTCTCAAGGTTCCCGAGGCATCCCATGGGCGTAACTGCACCTAATAGTGCGGATTGCCACTTGGATGACGGAGCGCATGCGATACGCGATCCTTCCTCGTCCTGCTTATAGTGGCTTGCGGGAACTCGCGGAAGTTTTAGTGAGTATACTTGACGAGTGGTCTATCATTCGTCAAGGGAGTCCCACATCACCTATTGCCGTCCCCACGGTAGTAGGTATGCGTAAAGCATTTCCTCCGCGTAAAAAAAAAGGGGTCAACCTTAAAAACGGACAGCAATAGTCTACGTACGCACATCATGCACCGACTTCGAATGAGTTTGATTCTCCTTTTAGCGTTATTTTAGTCCTTTTTGTGTTTTTTATGGCAGTTCAGTTTTTATGTTTTTTTTTACAAATGCAATTTATAATAAACTAAACTGAATTTTTTAAGTAAATTCTGTCTGTTACGGCCAATAATAAAGCTGGCTGGTTCCTAGCTGAAAGGATTAGCATAGCTATCCAACGCTGCAACGCATCCAGTATTATAGCCTTCTAACAAGGAAATGGTTTAGTTGTTGAATAGGTTAGTCTTATTTTTTTTATGTTGCATGTCTTAGTTTTATTTTTTTCTTGTTTGTTATCTATACCTATAAAATGCTTTGTCCTGAACGACTGACTTATTGATTGACTGACTGACTGACTGACTGACTGACTGATGGATCAACGCACAGCCTAAACCGCTGATCGTAGAAACCTGAAACTGGGAGGGTGTGTTCTTTGTATGACGTAGGGATCCGATAAGAAAGGATATTTCGAAATTCTACCCCGAAGGGGGTCAAAAAGGGGTGCAAAGTTTGTATGGAACAACGTGATCCCTTGGTCCAATCTACTTCAAATTTTGCATACACATTATTTTACAGTATTGACGGAAGACTTATTTTATATTTTATTGCAATTAATCTCCTAAGGGGGTAAAAAAGGGTGACAAAGTTATTCTGGGGGTGATTTTCTTCGAAGTTGATATCAAAACTCTTTAGTACTAATGATAAAAATATTTTGTATATAATTTTTGACAATCATTTGATATGTCTGCGACACAATGTTTTGACACATGTTTGTTATTGATGTTGCTCATGAGAAAATGCTCGAGAAGAGATTTTAAGCCTTATAACAGTAAATAATATTTTTTTGTGTTTAAACAGGGTAGGTATCAAGCGGTCTGTGTACAGTGTAGATTGCAGGTCGTCTGTTCATATTGTCGGTGGACATTCAACGCTGTTTCTGTGGTCGAAGGGTGTCCAATCTTTTTTTTGCTAAACAGCAGTGGACGGCTTTTGGGTATTGATGATGATGATGGGGTAGATCCCTACATAGAATTAACCCTTTGAATTCACGATTTGAATTCAAGAAAGTAGAGTATTCGCTATGACTATAAACAAAGCTCAAGTTCAAACTCTTAAGGTAGCGGGAGAAGACTTGAAGGAATTTGCTTCTCCCAAAGCCTGTATGTGGCGTGATGCTGTGTAAGCGCACGGAGTATAGCCTGGTTTTTTCATTAGCTCTCGAAAGAAATATACGATTGACGATAGGCGTAGTAAGTTTTCCATTTCGTTGTAAAATAAAAAGATATTATCCCCGTGTAAGTTTGACCAGATTAAAAACCGGGCTGCGTGTTGTGTGTTTATAAAATATAACATTTATCTTTACGCATTTTTACGTATATATTTAAAAACTGGATGTTTTTGTTTGTTTGTTTGAATACGCTAATAACAGGAACTATTGGTCCGGTTATAAAATATGTTAGCTACATTGTTAGACAGCTAATTTATGAGGGAAGGCTATAGAAGTAGTTTAGTGCGTATAGGCTTAGAAATATTTTCGCTACGATCTATCTATGGGAACCAAACGGAGTAAAACTATTACGCGCGTACGAAGTCGCTGGCGGGCCGCTAGTTAATAATATAATTATAAAATTAACTGTGTCTGCCTACGTAACGTACGTATTCTATTCACAAAATTAGTCAAGATATTAGATTTTTGTGACAATTCAGTAATAATAATGTTGTTTATAATACCTAGTTAATGGTACAGAGCCCTTCGTGCGCAAGCGCAAGGCCGTCTCGCACTTGGCTGGTTTTATTTTTCATTTGTTTTGTAGTCAACTGAGCGGAGTTTATGACAGGAGTTGTTTGCTGGTAGTCACACATACACACGTATGAAAACTAAGTCCTCCGCCATCCGCCGCGTCTATTAACTTGTCCACGATGAGCTCAAAAACTGCGGCGCGGACTATCGTGTGGTAGAAGTGCGGAGAGTATCTTACCAAGTGATGAGTTGAGTACTCTAAGTACTAAGTTGTTGCTATGAAATGGATGTAAATAAGTATTATTGTGTTGGTCTGTGACGGACCTTATTCAGTTAGTTTATATGCACGTGGATTTGAAGCTCGTATAATATGAACGTCTGTACATCAATCCTTTATTTTAGGAGTAACGAATGCTAATGGTTTAATGCTTTACAAATTCAAACCAAGATTGACTTGTGACAGGCAGTAGCAAATTATGGCCTGCTTGTCTATTGTAACTTATTCCGACTAAATGATGTTCATTAAAAAGTAAATGCCGGCTGAATAATAACTACCTCTATGTCGTGCAGAAACTTATTTATCAAGTGCTTGCGCAATCGTCTGCTGGACAAAAAACGAATCCCAATTTAACAAACTCTTATTTATTTTGGTTTATATTTTTATAATCATCATCATCATCATTATCAGCCAAGACGTCCACTGCTGAACATAGGCCTTCCCCACAGTTTTCCACATCGACCGATTACAAGCGGTCTGCATCCAGTGTGATCCTGCGATCTTAACAAGGTCGTCTGTCCATCTTGTCGGTGGACGTCCTTCTCTGCGCCTTTGGTCGAAGGGTCTCCAATCTAGAACTTTTCTGCCCCAACGGCCATCAGTTCTTCGCGCTATGTGCCTTGCCCATTGCTACTTGAGCTTACTGATTCTCAATTTTTATAATAATAACAGTTATATAATTATGGGAAAGTAAAGATGTATTAGGTATTATTCGCAAAATCTAGTTTACAAATCCTAAATCAATTCATCCTAGATATTTTCAATTAAGATGTTTTAAATTCACATCCCTACACTCTTTTGGATTGTAGTTTTGTACCAAACGAATTAATAATCGACCGTCACATTCAAATTTGCCTTAAAGTTTATATGCAAACAATCTAACAGTCAGGACACGCTGCAGATAAGTAAGTTCATAATTTGATTTGAAATAACCCGCTAAATTATCTGCCATGCATGTTACACAGTACACAGCTTAAAAATGTATGACCGGTCAGTAAGTAATCGTGACGTCAAAAAATGTAGAGCACCCGTTACTATGGAGATATGTACTCGTACTACGTATTACTTATATATTTTTTTCCAGAAAATCTATTTTTAACGCATAAGTACCTACTTCCTTAAAAAATACTTAAGAGTGGGTCTTCCTTTAGGACGCAAATAAGTATTAAATAAAATAACATACAATTCTATTAGTTTCTTCATACTGCCATATAGCTTAGAGGTGCCTACTACACATGGGACTGTCTATTGATAATATGAATAATTTAAATATTGGCACACACTACTCTATTTAACAAGAACAATTCCTTCGGGTTCGGGTGGTTCCCTAAAATAACTTTACTTTGATTTTGGTGAAGCTGTTATTTTTATGGGGAACAATAGTAGGTATCACACAGTGTATTGTGTGTTAATGTTATTGAATTCTGTTCTGGGGGTCCTGATTCACCTAACGCATCTTGTTTCGTTTTGCTCGAACGAGCTGACACCAGTTAGATGGACTCTTGTTTGCTGCTACTTATAGAAATCGAAATAAACTAAATTAGTCATAAACCTAGAGAATCGACAGGCCCGGCCGTGTGGGACGTGGGTGCCGTCTGATCTGATCATCAACAGAATTAGCTCTTTGTTTTATTGCATCTCCACACTAAACTTGCCTCGTACGTCCGATGATATCTTTAATCGTTTACGATGTAAAAAGCGTCGTTTTCCACTTTTTTGTTAAACGGCTTAAACTTTAGGCAATGGGTCCCAAAGCACATCGGAAGATAGATTTTTGCGTTGGTTCGAATGTATCCGTCATCCCTGAATTAATTTATCAATAGAAAATACTTACTGTGGGTATATTTCTGGAATGAAATCGCATTTAAACTATAAAAATTTTATTTCGCACTAAACTGATCCAAAATTTTAATCGACCCATCTCATTGAAAAACAAAAACAAACATGTTTTATAGTGGACTATAAACGCAAGTAGAGTCGAAGATTTTACTTACGTATATTTTTGGTTTTACTACGAGCATTCAAAACATTTCAAGACAATTTGAACTACTTTTATTAAATGTACTGTTTGCGATCGAGTTCTCAGTCTGCGGTAAATCTTGTAGTCGATTGCTAAGAGGAATGAGATATATCCCATCCGAAAAACTTAAAATTATTAAGTTACATTCAATAGTTTCAATATCGTGTCTTGGGAGTTGTTCGTTGTAAGTAAGAAGATATACCTAGTGATAGCAAAAAAAACCGATGGATGTCATTATTTATCGTATATATGTGATAAATAACAGATCATGTATGCGATGCGCGGCCCTAGTCCATCACTTAACATACATTAGGATACAAAAGAAGTGCTATTGTAGTATCTTACGTACTCGATGTGTGATTAAAGTACATATGCTTATATACTTATCCATCTAAAGCGTGATGGGTATAAATTATAAACATTTATAATCGTATCACGGAAGACAATAACTTTGAACAGATACCCTTTTAAAAAACACAATGTGTGCTTACTCGCAGATATTAGTTACTATTAGCAAGTAATAATAATATGTTTAGGTAGGTAATAGACGCCCAGTAAGAAACAAATTCATTACTTCCTCCAAATATAGGTAACATAATAGGATATTACAATAAGGTATGGTAGATACAAGTGGGTAGGTAGAACAGTAGTTAGGATATTAAAATTTTCAGGAATCAAAAAACATTAATTTACTCGACTGAGTCAGAAAGGCAATGTTTTTTACTACTTTTGTTTCTGACTTTGATCAAGAACGAAGATCTCTCCACAAAAGTTAATGTCTTATGAGGAATGTAACACGTTCACTGCTGAAAAGAGGAAGAGGAAAATTTTAAAAGACAAATTTACATATAAATTCTATTTACTGTATAATACTGATTGTAAATGCACCTTGGTTGGGCTACATCTTAATATGTACTTACAAATTACCAATGCAAAAATATTATTTTTATTTTAATGGTCCATTTTAATAAATTATTTTATCCTAAATATGATTTTAATAAGACTAGTCTATTTTGTGGGCTTTCCATGTTACTTCCCTAATTAATCTAGTATAGGAAAGTAGTCAAATCACCTTCTAAGAGTAAGCACCTAATAACCCGTATAGGCAACTCTTAAGTACTTATTTATTACTTAAGTATAAGTCCTTCCCCTTCTTTACATTATTTTATATCTTAATAATTTAATTATTTTCAGGAGTTAAATTGACACTTAACAATAAACATTGCTATAAACGTCATCCTTAACTTATAAGTAGTTTACCATGGAATCGTATTACCATAAATTTTATTTCGAATTTATTTATGCTTTAATTACTATTATCGATACTAATCATCATAATAATACTGTCATAATAAAACCAGACAATTAATCTCCTATAGGGATAAACATTAATTAGCCATATTATTTAACTTGAACCTTAACGTAATCATCGCTTAGTAAGTATTCTAATAAATGCACATTTTAATAATCTAATTATGTACTTAGGTACTTACTATTTTATAATATAAGTAGGCGTTAAATGAAATTGTATTTTGGCAAGAAAATCGCGAAATAGATTTGACTTTAGCGCGGTGGGTTGTATGGGTCTTGTTCAGAAGTAGGGATTTCTATGTAGTCTTTAACGTCCCAGTTTTCTTCGGGCTCATCATGCAGGTGCGGAGCGAAGGCCGAGCGTACGAGGGGCACCCCCTGGTCATCCAGGGTGAGGTAGGCCCTGATCCTCGCAGCTACTTCGGCGTCTTCTGGTGACGAGAGCGCCCGCGCGTTGAAGGCACCGCCGACATCTTCACTGGGCAGCTCCCAAATGTGCCATTGAGCTGTCATCTTAAAATTCTGTGAACACACGATGTGGAATTTATTTATGAGAAGCCAGTATAAGACCGTCAGAATCGTGATCTAGAAACAAATTAGCTGTACAATGTTGCCTAGATGTTTTTTACGATTGTTTAAATGTCAATAGCTTATCCCGGGAATCGTGAGCGGAATATAATACTTTTGAACGAGCTCTCGTGTCATGAGTAGGAAACAAATTTATTAGTAACAGAGTAAATGTTACCTACTTATAAATTAGGGTGGAATTCCGAGCAATTTGGCCCGCGTAAGCGGCTATGACAGAACTATGGAGTGCATGAAATCCTTGTCGAGCGATGTTTCATGGCTGTATGCGGCTCTCTCCATACCATAAAATTATTATACCTTTTGGAATGGAAAATAATTTTATGCTCCATACACTCCCATATTTCCATCATAGCGGCGAGGCTCCGAGGCTCCGTATACGTCAAAAGGCCGCTTACGCAGACCGCACTGCTAGGAAGCCTACCTTTATGAATGAACAGACTTCCTTCCTTCCTTTTGGAAACCTTCTTACAACTTTTTTTTAGATATCCATATTGGTTTATTAATAACCCAAAAACTGGTTTAGGGAAAGTGCACTGCATTCTGCCTTGCATGCTTCAAAGCATTAAAAAGTAGTAGTAGCAAGTAGTAGTAAAATATTCGATACGATAATCCAAAATCTGAAATTTATCGTAACTACGCCTTGCCTGCTTTCCTATAAATTAAATCTGTAACACGAAAAAAGGCGTTCCGTGCATTAGCTAATGAAAATACTATCCATTTAATTAGGCAACCATAAATGACAATTAATTAAGACAGTTTATTGTACTAGATTAATTGATTTCAACTTAAAATACTAATTAGATAAAATTGAATTTAGGTAACGTTATAACAAAGTTACTCTTTATCATAATGCCATAAATGACTCGCAAAATGCCTAAGTTTTAATTACAAAATACTATACTTATAAGCATTTTAGGTTTAAATGTTTAACACTTGTCATGTACATAATTATCTACTTACCCAAATTAGGGGTTATCTATCAGAGAAAAAAAATATTTTCATTTTGAACAAGGTGATAACTTTGTCCTATCTTCGTTTGCCCTCATTCACTTATGTAAATAAGACAAATGAGTTTGAACCCAGTTAATTATATTACAATACCTTCAATTTCGGTACTTAATTACGAACTAAATGTTTATGAACCTAAAATCGGCGTTGCCGATATTCCGAAATCATAAGCACCAATTTAACACGTTCCAGGACAGTGAACGCCTACAGGCCTTCGAGATTGAAGCTGAACCTAGTCCTAAGCCCCCTAACATTAATAATAAGCGCAATAGGCTCCGAAGGCCAGCTTGAATACAGGTAGTACCTATTGTATTCCTACGTTACAGGTAGGTTTTAGTAGACGCGAGATGTCGGTCCATGAAACTTTCCTTCACTTCATGTCAACTTTTAAATTTCGTCTGTGAGTTTCAAATCTCGTACCGTCGCAGAGTTGTATCCCTACGCCTCCGTTCTTATATCGGCATGTAGTGGGTTGTTCAAACTTTTGTGCACTGTTATCTTGGATCTAGTAAAAAATACAAATCTCGCATCGCTTATCAAAAAATTAAACCTAAGCCTACGCTACGCGACACTTCCTATTAAGATTCATGATGTAGATCTAATGGAATATTAAATTTTGCCTACCTAAATCATTAGCCATTCCGTTTTACCTATTATTTTATTACAATATAAGTGAAACCTTGACTTAATTGCGGTCCATCATTTCATTACTAATTACTAGTAATCTTATTACTATGTACATGCATTAAAACTGCTCCGTTTTAATATGATACGATTCCTATACCACGACGACTTCCAACGGATACCTATCAACCACAAATCACAAGTACTTGTTACCTTGAATAAAGTAAGATTATACCTTTGTGTATTAACAGCTACCTATTTAAAGGTGTTATCAAGAAGACTATAAAGATATACCTATAGCACTATGTTGAGATCTTTAGCTACTAACTAGAGGGCCCAAAAGCCAAAGGCGTATTGGCAATGCAGATTGTTTAGTCAGGAGCTCGAAAGTGTAATGTAATAAAAATAAGTAACTGACATGTGGATTTTTTATGATATCCTTCATGATTCATCCTATGATAAGTAGAAACTTCAATAATATGTCCTTTTCCAGAAGAAGCCCCATCTTGATAAAAATCCTTGGGTTAAAAAAATCTTTATTTTTATGAATTAGGTTTTTTATTAATCCTCAAAAAATATGCCTTACTTATTAAATAAAAAGGAATGCAAAGCATCTATGAAAACAGGCCAATTAAGATGATGTTAGTGGACAGTTTATTTATTAATCACATTATCAAAATTAAACAAAGACTTCACACGTCAGTCATATTTTCAGTAAAAGTTAAAATATTTTATCGTAAGCATAATATTTTAAAATGTCTTGATAAATTGTGACAAATTAGCCTACAATTTATAGTTGATCTGATGCGTTGGATGACGCATCTAGGCGAGATAAGAAGGCCATAAAACGAAAGTACATGTTATGTTTGACCGCCAAATAGACTTTTATGTGTCGGTTAAATGCATTGCTGCATAAACAATGTTAACAAAAGAAGTATCACATGACCTGAGTAAATTTAAACACTATCTATAATCCAAGTGTAGGTACTTGGATTTTAATGCACGTAAATTTTCGTTTAGTGAGAACATCCAAGCCATTTTATTGACAAGATAAAACCTTTTGCTAAAACAATGGTGCTTTACCGAGTTGAAGAGGAAAGTATGTGGTCATAATAACTTAAGTTATAAGATCAACCACCACCGATTTGTTTATCAATAATGGATTTCCTTCCGTGCTGGTTTACCTTCCTTCTAGACATTGGGTGCTGATTGATTATTCAAGCTTAGTATTCATCATCAATTTTCCTTACTCACTACCGTCTTGAGAAAACAAGTATGTGAAAGTGAGATACCAGCAACAATATAATTTATATAAGTATAAAAAAATAATCCTTATTTTCCTTGGTCTCGACATCACGCGTGAATGGCTGGGCCGATTCCGCTAGTAATTTTTTTGTTGTGTTTGTTATTGTCAGGAAAATAAAGAAATAATCCTTATTTTCCTTGGTCTCGACATCACTCGTGAATGGCTGGGCCGATTTCGCTTATTATTTTTGGTTGTGTTTGTTATTGTCAGGAAAAGGATCATATGAAAGAATAAGAAAGAAAATCGCGCGGAAAATTATAAAATTAAGAGTACCTACCTACTTTCATACCGGGGCCGGGACGGAACGGGGCTGGGGGCGAAACAAAGTTTTCTGGGTCCGCTAGTATTCATTAAAAAGTTAATTGGGTTTGTAAATAAACAATGATGATTCTTTGTCAGATTTATCAGCAGCTGTCGTCAGCAGTTGCTGGGCTATTATCTCTGCTAAGAAGTTTATGAGACTATTTTGATTGAATGGGGAGCACGTGAGATGACGCACCGGTGTTGACAAACAATAAGATTTGACGCTCGCCTCTCCGCTAATCATTTTACAACACTGTCTAAAGTACAGGATGATTGAACTAACTAGCCAAATATTATCACTTATCCGTCCTCTAACCGTCACATAATCTACGACATATTCGGTGTAGTGATTATAGGTAAACCGCTTCATTGAGACTTCGCCTGCGGGGTACAGGGGTGCGGGTGGAAAGACGAGAGCGGGGAATGTAAGGGGTGCGGGCGGCGGTGATACACAAGAGACGAAATTTGCCGTGACAGTTCTTAAGATATGTGACGTCAGTGGTCACAATAGTTGTCGTCAGTGTCGACACTTTATAAACATTACATAACATATTGGAAAAAAATATTCGATTCAATACAATTACACCAATAATTCACTCTTATTTAATTCTAAAAACCGGTTAAGTGCGTGTCGGACCCGCGCACTGAGGGTTCCGTGCCACCCTTAACTGAATTCAGGGTGCACTTACTTTCACATAACGAAAACATCACAATATATTGTGACAGCAAAAATAACGTTGTTTTTCATAGTGTTTGTATGAAAGACAAAGTTATATTTGCGGTTGATAAAAATGTGCAATATCTCAAAAACTACTGGTTCGATCTCCTTCAAACCAATTTTCGTTGCAAGTTTTTGTTGAGATCTACATCATATATTTTTTCCAAAATTTTCACTTTTTTAGTTCAAAAGTTAGATGGGGGGGACGCCCATTTTACCACTTTGGAAGCGTCTATATCTCAAACCTTACACTTTTAGAAAAAATGGTTTTAGAAACCTCAACATCATTTTCAAAGACCTATCCATAGACACCCCACACGCATAGGTTTGAGTAAAAAAAACTTTTTTGGTTTTAGTTACATGTATGGGAGCCCCCCCTTAAATATTATTTTTTCTTACTTTTTGTATCTGAATCGGAAAGCGGTAAACAAGATACACCTACCTACCAAGTTTCAGCTATGTGATGCTTATAGTTTCAGAATAAAGTGGCTGTGACATACGGACGGACAGACAGACAGACAGACAGACAGACAGACAGACAGACAGACAGACAGACAGACTTGACGAAACTATAAGGGTTCCGTTTTTTGCCATTCGGCTACGGAACCCTAATATTACTATCCAAAATCGTGGATTTTGATCAATAAATAAAATGGAATTTTAAAATAAGATAGATTTTTTGGCAGAATTATAACTTCAAATAACATTCCGTGGTAACTTTTGCGACTGTTTTGTTTGAGTGTATTATCGAGTTCATATTCATATCTAGTTTATATTCCACTGAGTTTAGGTCTATATTTTATTATATAATATTCGTATAAATTTAGGGCATTTATTTAAACACTGTTATTTAACAGTGTTCAAACGGTGGACTTAATGCTAGAATGATGTAAAATAGAATTTAAAAAAAACACGACAAAAATACAATAATATAGATTTTGTGTCCGAATATACTGCGACTCATCTTCAGACTTCAGTCAGACAGTAGGTATTCTCTTGTGTACTTCTGTCAAAGCGTCCGCAACTGTCAACAGATGCTATCGCTATCTGTGTAGCGAGCGTACTGAATTTTGAAAAGAATGTGCCTGCCGCCCGCACCTCTCACAAGCCCCGCTCTCGCCTCCCCCCGCGCCCCTGTACCCCGCAGGCGAGGTCTCAATTTCGCGGTTTACCTATAGCGCTTCTGACTACTATGCCAGCGTTCGCGGTTTTGAGCCCCGCAAGGGGCAAATATCTATGTGATGAGCACATTTGCACCTATATAAGCCACGGATGTTTTTTATGTATTAAAGAATTAATGGCAGACGCCCCCGTCATAATCGTTGTCTGGTATTCGTAGCACAAGGAAGAAACTTCCTTGCATATTTTTAAATTTAATTGTAAACATAATACATGCATCGTATAAAGTATAATGTATTTTTCTATTTATAAGTGAAGGACTCATCACTCTGGATACTACGTTGTACAACAATAATAGAGGATGAACGATAATGACTGTGTATCATGTATAAATAGTATGTTATACTATATTTTAATAAATAGTATGTTTTATGAATGGCCGCAAAACCCCATAAGAAAGAAAATAACACAACTAAAATCAAGATGCAAGCATGCATTTAAATAATTAAGCCCTGTAAAATCATCCTGTAGTCAGTACTTTATAATTTTCATTCATTTAAACGCTTCGGAGATTATTTTAATGCTCGTACAAATATTAATTATGACTGTGAACATCTAATCTAAAAATAATACTTGCGACTGTATTATACGCATGCGTACTACATTATAAATAGTGTAAAAACAGAGATAAAACGCAAAACCATGCTAAAAACACGTGTTTAAGGCATGCGAATGCGGCACTGTTAAACCTTACTGACTACGCAGACAGATTGATAAAACAATACTCGTCTTTGTTATCGTTTCTTTTCTATTTACTTTGTATAAGCACGTTGGATCATTATCAACATCATCAATAACAGCAAAAGTGGGGGGGGAGGCCTATGTTCAGCACTGGAAGCGTAGTGCTGAACATAGGCCTCACCCACCCCACTGTTTTCCAAAAAACCCCTGAGAATCAGTAAGCTCAATATTTTTAATGCTGTATTTATTTTACCGCTTATTTTATGAATATACTTAGATAGTTGGTAATCATATTGTATTTATTTGGTTTTAAATTATTTATGTACCTTTTATTCTACAAAATAATTAATCCTAATTCTTTGTCGCACTGTCCACATACATTTCTGCTTAGCCCAAAGGTATAACTGGTAGAAAATTTCATATGGCGTTAAGACTACCTTTTGTACATAAATACCGAAGTATGTCACTCTCTTTTACCATGACGTACTGGGCCCCTTTTTTTGAATCACTCACTGGATATGGCGTGTGATTTTCGTTCGAAAACACATCAAAAATCAATGGAAATCACTCAAAATTTAGACGTGAGTACTCACAAAATTAAGCAATTATTGTTCAAATCCTTTTTGTGTAGATAACAACTGGTTTTCAATTCAAAATTCGACTTTAAACATTGAATATCACATATATATATACATATAGCCATCTTGACGCGAGTGATTCAAATATAGAGCTCCTGGGTCGTCGTGACGCGTTTGATATTATACTCTGATATTTAATGAGCGGGAATATGACGTACCTCAGGCAAGCAGTGGTGCTGCAGGCAGTAGTAGTCCTGCGTGCCGTCGTGGTGGCACCACGTGCCGTCGGGGAAGTACGGGTCGAGGCCGGCGTCGTTGAGCTCGATGCGCGGCGCGTAGAAGCCGCCGCCCGCCGCGCGCCGGCAGAACACCGCGCACCCCATCCACATGCGCGCTGCCACATTCATACGCATCACGAACCGTGCAAATGTATGTTAGAGACACTATTTTGTTGGTAGGAGAACAGTTTTACGAAATCGTACCCTGACCTGACCCTTATTAAACAGGAGTTAAGTCATAACAATCATGAATCTATACGATGTATACAGATTTTATAAGTCAGCTACAAATAAATAAATAATACGTTCCTTCGAATCCTACTAATATTATAAACGCGAAAGTTTGTGAGTATGGATGTATGATTGTTACTTCTTCACGCAAAAACTGATGACTTTAGATGAAACTTTACAATAATAGAGCTCATACATCAGAATAGCTATAATTCATAACGATATTTATTTATGCGGGTGAAGCCGCGGTAAACAACTAGTACTTAAGAGCAGAAATTGTAGACAGCTACGGCGTAGCAAATTATTTTGGACAGGATAAATCCATCCTGTCGTAGTCGGCTACGACGTAGCAGCAACATTAGTCGTAGCAGCGGTCGTAGTCAGCTACAGAAAATTGCTTCTACATTTCGTAGTGCTACGACGTAGCAAGATCCTTTACAAATAGGGAATAGTTATTTCGTAGACTCGTAGACCTCGTAGCGTAGTTTAATACGAGTAATTTTTCTCTTTACTCGTAATTAATTGGCTAAGATATTATGATTGATTCAACTACGCTACGACGCCATGGCTAGTAAAGTAAATGAGAAAACTCGACTTGTCGAATTTTTTC
>CAUZXH010000354.1:0-47289 GCA_963584085.1 Pyrausta aurata
ATTATTATATTGCGTTAAGTCGTTGTCCTCTGATTGGTCAAGCAGGTAACTGAGATGAACGAAAACTGAAATGTCTTTCTTTGTACAGAATGACTTTAAAGGACCGCGCGCTAAATACCGTCACAATAATTGAATAATAGTATACTATAGTTATACGATAGCTATGGAGTGCGCGGGCGCCGAAATACAATAGACGGCATTCTAGAATCCTCAATCATCCATTATAGCCGACTACAAGCCTTCCGTTTATGAAAATAAGAACTACTTTCGCCCGACAGAAATCGCAATAAACACACGCCGCGTTCCAGACTCCGCTGTCAGTCGTCCGCCAAAATAAGCCTTACGTCCTAACATATAAAGGACTGAATTCGACTGGCAAATAATCACTGCAAAAACACAATATTTTGTTTAAAAAAAAGTAAAAAGAACTCTTATGATCATACATACAAATAAATAACATACGATGTGATGCACTGGGATAAGAACCCGTGTGCCCAAGTTCCAAGACCACCTAAGTTAGCTGTTGGGCTATCGCGGGTGACAATCATCATTACCTACAAACACTTGCATATTTTTTTTATACAGATAGACTGACTTCAGTACGTTTTAGATATGAGCACACGCACCACTGCACTGCCGCGCGCCCGGTCGGTTCTAAGTGGCGCGAATATTCACTATTACCCATTATTTATATTTTAAAAACTTGGTATTTAGTGGAAATTTTATTGGATTATTGAAAAATCTACTGCAATAGAGCGACCCCTAACTAAGAAACGCATTTAATTTGCCTGAGCAATTATTCACGCGCCATAATTAAGTAATAATAAGAATTGGAATATTGTAAAGAAAAATGTTTTGGATAACTTATTAAAACTACTTATATACGTAAATAAAACCATATTAAAAAACAAAAATGAGCAGAGAATTTTTTCGGTAGAAGTTATAGAGCAAAATGCAAAAAGTTTAATTTTGAGTATCTCGGAAATCGAAAAAATATTGGATTCTTATTCTTACCTATTCTAACTTATACATACATACATATACACGAACAATTTCAGACTGAGAATTTTTTCACAGAGAGTTACAAACGATTTCCATGTTTAGGTATAAATACCTAACTTCTCGTAAAAAAAATCATTGGATTATTGCATATCTATAATCTGTATTACTTATTTTCACTATGTGCCAAGTTTCAACGACGGGAGAATTATTCGGATGTCTCCATACAACGAATCTCCTCGTTGATTGGACTACTACCCTCCCATCGAATTCAAACAATATACTGGATACTACGCCAGAGCTCCGACTGAACAAATAAAATAAACACTTTTTAAGAAAAATACAAGATATTATTTAGTAAAACTGTTACATGATGAATTAAAATTCTCAAATCGTAGCAAAAATTACAAAAGATTAATGTCCAAACAATCTGATACCAAATTAATTAGACACATACATTAAATTATTTGCTAATTAATTCAAATTAGAAATCATAAATTGATTACTGGCAAATAATTTAAATAAGGTAAAACCATTTAAAAACACGCTATTCTAAGTAATAATACATTTGTGTCTAAAAGGGTATGTATAAAAAAGGACTACAAGACAGCCCCAGGTGTTACATAAATTGTTGGCCAAAAGCACGGGAAATTTCGTAACTGGGATGGAGTGAACTTTAAACTAGCTTCTGGCCTACTTATTGGTATAGTCCATGTCGAGTTAAGGCAACGAACGTTAGATAACTGTATTATTCTGTAAAGTTGGAGAAATACTACAACTTTTTTCTTTTATTATGATCTTATTTTGTGGCAACAGAAGTATAAATACTGTACCACGATCCCATTTCTAAAAAGCTATACGTGGCCTTACCTATTTTGTACCATGTGGTAGAGTACCCACTATCTACCAGAATAGAAACTGCATCGGCTTCGGCCATGATTCATATGCACTGTGATTGGCAGTTTCCAAAGGCGTGCTTGACGCACCAATGAACGCGCGGCTGTCAACAATGAACTAATCTCTACCCATGTCATGTTAGCCTGGTAGTGTGGTGGCACACATCACCTGTTCTTTGATCTCTGCTGTCTAGACGATGTTATTGTTTGCAAAGGGTGCTTTCAAATCTCGGCGTCTGCTGAATTCAGAATAATGAATTGTATAAATTAATGTGGGACAATATACATAATTTGAAGAGGTTTGACAATAAATTCATAAGCAAAACGAGGAATTTATGTGAGTAATGTGCAGTCAAACGAGATAATAGACGCCCCGAAAGACAGTCATCATCGTTATCTCCCGCGCGCGTGAGTGCTACTATTGTAGGTACCAGCTACTGACTGCCGAATGCTTATGAGACAGGCAATTATTAGAGCATGTTGTTATGATGAAATGTAACCTCTAACAGCTATATGGTAGCTTGGTATTTCGGTACCGGATATCACCTGTTTCTTTATTCTGAATCATCTTCGCTGTTTCGCCGGGCCGCGTTTAAAAAACAAATGCGTCTCGACTTCTTCCGCTGCATGTGCAGCTTTGGCATGGCACATGTTCAATGTTGTAAACTATTTTAGGATACTCCATTTCACTTTATTTTAACTTAAGCATGATTTAGTTACATCTTATGTATCTTCTTTACATACACATGCACATCAATCTAATCAATTAGTTAGTAGATCAACCTGTGTTTTAAATTCGCCATTGTAAAAACATCATAATAAAGTTCGCTGACATCTGGAACGTACCTATGGTGATAGATATTCAAAAACCATTAACCTTATTTTATATTCTTACCTTTAATGGTGGAGTCGGAATATACAGCGGCGGATCATTCTGTGATCCGGAATAGATCTCTTGACCGTCAGCTCCTCTTGCGCATCCATCAGCATCTACCACGCTGTACCGGCATACAATCCCGTCCGCCGGCTTCGCATCGTACCCCGGCGGCTTGCCCACGTGGAAACCCTTCGCCTTCACCCAGAAACGGAACTTCGAACTGTCAGAACTATTACACTCCTCCCCGCGAAGAGTGCGCAGGATACGCGCATACTTCTTCAAAGTTATCGTCTTCGTCTTCGCCAAATCCCCATACGTCTGAATCACCCACGGCTGATACGTCGAAAACAAATCCAACTTAGGATCCCCCGTCTGAACCTTCGGTCTTTTATTATTGTTATGCTCATTTTTCTTGTCACTTTTAGAACTACTTGCAGTCGACTTGCGTTTCGACGGCTTGCGAGGTGTTTTCTCGGGTATCGCCTCTTGCGTCAACTTCTTACGAAGCCCTCTGTCCGATATCATTGCTGCTGCCATTTTTACAATCCAAACACTTCACTTCCTCAACCACGGTTCTCCATATCACCAACTGTTACACGAAAATACCCGGTACTCTTTTGTTTCGGTTCGATTGTTTTGGAAAAGTTGCCGGAAAGTTTCGGCCCGTGCGTACAAGTTGGGAGACCGAACTTTCGACAGCGAAGTTCGCATCGACCTGAGTTTCTATAAAGGAAACTTTTCCGCGCGGAGGCGGTGCCGCTATGAAAGGCTGCCGCCGGCCGCCCTTTGGCTTTTGATTATAATAATAATATATCTGATATCAATGCAGATATACTTCTTGTGAGTTATGTGGTACTTATATTTTTGGAATCTTAAAATTATTCAAGTAATTATAAAACAAACGTTTCGTTTCCTTTGTAAGTAAACAAAATAAACAACAAAACGGCAAAAATCCAAAGTTTTGTGAAACAAAAATAATAGCCAAAAAATGTTTGCCACACCACACAAACAGGTGTCGATAAAAAAAGTGCGGGTCAAAACAAAAAAGTACCAGGCATGGAGAGGTCGCGGGCGGTCGTATCGCTAGTTTGCTCCGCGGAGCGACAAAGAACCCCCGTGAGACGGCCGCTCGCGTCGAGCGCGCGCGGTGCACTGGGCCGCGGGACGGGACGTCTAATTGCCCGCAAAACAATCATGCCGATACGTACGGCCTTCGCTTCGGCAGATAACGAACCGGCTGTGTAGTAGGATCGCAAATGGTTGTATGGATTAGCGCGGAACGGGCCATTTGCCGTGGCCGCTGGTGGACACGTAATGAGGCGTTTGCTGGATAAAACCTAGTGTTCCGTTACCGTTATAGTCTTATAGCGATGAAAATACAGCCTGAATAAAGTTCCCGTAGGAAAACTTGTTTAAATGTACTACTTTCTTCCAGGGTTCGATCGAAACTAAGAAATAAGGACAATGATGGCTAACGCGTATGAATTCGCCGCTAGGGGCGCTTGTGTAGCGTGAGGTCTCCAAAATGTCAAATGTCACTGTTTGTTGATTAGATGTGCGAGTTAATTTCTATTTAGATTAATGATTAGATTAATTGATGTTTCGAATATTTAGCAATAATTTCCATGAATCATGGCAAATACTAGTTACGGATCAATGAATGAGAGTGTTATAAAAGGACTAAGAAAATATATATAAATTTTAAATCTTTAATCACTTGTGGACTTACTCCTTTTTTACTAACAAAACTGGATTGCGGCATGCCTGATGTATTGTAATATTAAGATTTAATGGCAAACTTGATTTTTTATCTTTCCATCATGATGACAATTTACACACCATAAAAGCTATAATCTGGACTCACGCGACAGTGGCGCCAACTTGTGAGTGCGAAAACGGTAGTAGCCCTCATTGTTTTGCCAAATTTCATTTCAATGTATTCATTAATATGCAGATGGCAGAGGTGACACAGCGACGAAGTAAGTAGGTACCTACCTAAACTTTTAGCTCCGGCCCAAAATTTGTTCATTTTTTCAAGTTTTACAGGACAATTGTTTTTAAGCCTTGGACTAATAAGGACTCTTCGGGGACAATTATTTTTCCAAATATCATTGAAAAGTAATACCTTTTTATAACGATTTACAAAACGGCGTGGCCAGGAAGCATGCTTTCCAGCCACGCCACTAATTTCGTTCAATATTTCCGAAACGTAGATAGGACAATTTTTTTTAACTAAGGACTAAAAAGATGAATATAAAGACAATTGCCAAATTTCATTTCAATTATGCAGATATCAGAGGTGACGCAGCGACGAAGTAAGTAAGTACTTCTACTTTTCAGCTCCGCCCCAAAGTTTTTTCAATTTCTTTTAAATTTTTACAGGACTGACAATTTGTTTTTACGCCTTGGGCTATCGAAAACTCTTTGAGAACATTATTTTTCCAAATATAATTGAAATTGATTCCAAAATAAATAAATGCAGAGGTGACGCAGCGCCAAAGTACCGCCCCGAAGTTTATTCAATTTCTATTCAAGTTTTAAAGGACAATTGTTTTTAAGCTTTGGGCTAACAAGGACTCTTTGAGGATAATTGTTTTGCCGAATATCACTGCAAAGTATTCCCTCTAAAGCGATTAACGAGGTGGCGTGGCCAGGAAGTATGCTTCCCAGCCACTAATTTCGTTTAATATTTCTGAAACTTGGATAGGACTATTTTTTTAAAACTAAGGACTAAATAAGACTATTTAAGGACAATTATTCTGCAAAATTTCATTTAAACTGGCTTTCATGACGTGGCCAGGAAGTATCACACGTGCAATCAGTTTAGTTTAGTTTGTCTGGTGGCGCTGCGGTGGAAAAAAAAAACTTAATTTTAACCATTTTTCTGAATCCAGGTCAGTCACCATCATAAAAGGGTTAATTTTCAAAACGCTAAGTTGTTAAACGTTGAGTGTTTCTAGTCGAATTAATCATCGGCTTGCATTTATTGAATGCCGGCGTTTAATGAATTAATATATTATTAATATATTATTAATATATATAATATATTTAATCAAAATCAAAATCAAAATCAAAATCAAAAGTTTTTAATTCATCATTTAGATTTTACAAAAACGCAACAGTTGATCGTCGTGTCATCTCTGTTCTATACATGCAAGCAGAAATAGCGCTATCTTTTTATTCAAATGACAAGCACGAGATACCATTTCCTCATTCCCCTTGACGCCACTGCGAACGCTGGACCTATGTCAATTTTTGCAATTTTATTTGCGTACTTAATTACGTAAAACACCTAAGAACTAATAATAGCTAATTTCGCCGCGCCGCGTCACGCTCAGTTGGATCAGCACCAGTCTTATACTAATCAAAGGTCGCGAGTTCAAATCGGGGGTATCATGAATATTTTTCTACATAGTCACAATATTTTTTTAGAAAACGAAATAAGTATTTATTTTAATTTTTGGACATTTTAACATTTAAAATAAAAAAAATTAAAAATAAAAACTAATTAAATTTTTAGGTTTTTTTTAAAGTAGCAAATCCTATTAAAAAAACTACATAACAATGAAAATAAATTTCAAAAAGAAAATTAGTATCAAAAACATCATCACCATGCGGATAAATCTCCTCAATGCCATGAGGATGGAACCCCCAACCTCTACGTGTTAAGCAAAATAAAAAGAGAAAGGCTGTAGCGACATATATAATTGTTGTGAATAAATGAACTATATTTTTGTACCAATCGTAGAGATGAATCCGTTTCTATAGTAACAATATAAACAAAAAGCATAAAACACTCATGTCAAATTATTGTAGTTTTGAACATTTTCTCTATTTGGAAAAATCAGAGCTAAACCATAACTGTAGGTTTAGCAGTAATCTCAAATGCTAAAGCTGTGCCCTGGTGACTCTAGTATATTGGAGACGAGAAAATATTATATGAATTTGAGGGAGGGAGAAAATTATTAGGTGATAGGTCTATATTAATTTTATTTATTTATTTACATCTAGACTCCTGTGACAAAATACAAACATTGGAGGTTAAGTTAAGGTCGGTCTAGCTCTCTTCGTGTATGGAACTCAGGTTTCCATGTTATTTACGTACGTACGTACACATTTTCTGAATCGTGTAGTAATAATGCATTGACTATCTATCTCTTATTTGGTGACATGGACTTGAGCGACGAACATGGAGATTACTCAGTATAATCCAATTATATTTGCATTCAGAAATGTCAAATCTGAATAATTTTTTCAATTTTGTTCTGTCGAAAATGTGTGGAGACTGTCTTAATTTTATTTTTATAACCGTTCCGCAAATTGCTGTTACTGAATATCCAAAACAACTTTGGTGTTTGTGACACATAATAATTCTATTAATCTTGTAGTTAGCGCCAGATGGCGCCTCGGGGTCACGAAGGGTTCCGTACCATTATCTATGAAAATGGCATAAACATCATATCTGTTGTCAGGGAGTCCCATACAAAAGATATGAAGTCCTAATAATGGGGCAGCCCCTCATTATTATCATTATCAGAGTAGATAAGTTGTATGAGAGCAACCTGAAAAAAAAAACTGTTTTTTAAGTTTTTGTTTTTTCAACGGCAACATGAATACATCCTTCCTGAAAATTTCAACTGTCTTACTATCACGATTCATGAGATAAACCCTGGTGTTGCCCTTTCGGTGTAGGAACTCATGCTCATCATAATTCATTCCTTGTAGGGAGGTGTCTCAAAAATATTTTAAAATACATATTTTAGGCGGTGTGATTAGGATATAAAGAAACCCATGCCAAATTACAGTTTTATAGTAAAAAAGGTCTATAAGCTAGACTACAAAAAGTCAAACATGGCAAAACCATATATGGTTTATCAAAGTAATTGTGTGGGTGCGGTGCTCTAATTAACAAACCTAGACAGTTGAAATATGGCATCTAGCTAGGTAATAATGTGTAAGCGAAGGAAAAAATCTGAAAACAAAAGAAAGTTTTTTAATTGTAGGGTCTGAAACCGTTATAATTAAGTGGATGGAAGCTTGCACAAAATATGTATTAATGATTTATGAATAAGCAAATAAATATTTCCATAAAAAGTTAGGGAGACGACTAGTAAATAAAAAACTTTGATATTATTAAAGGATTACTGAAACGATAAAGAAACCTTTGTCTTTAATTTAGCTTTCCATATTTGTAATGTTAAACGGAAGCGTGAAACATACTGCGCAGACCCTAGATAAACTGGGAACAGGGCAAGAGAATGATGATGATGATTTGAAATGTTATGAATTTCAGTGTGTAAAAAAAAACCATGACAAAATTCTCGTGATGGGTGAACTTTGACTTATATACCTACTGGTTTGTACGGAACCCTAAATTTGAAGTGCCATATCTGTAATGGTCTTCAGTCATCATCAATTGGAAGACTGATGGAAGATAGTAGTGAGACTATAACTGTGTCGACAAAAAGGATCTTAATATAAATAAACCACCTAAATGTTATTACATTACATTTCCTACACCTATGGGTTGGCTGGAAGAGGTATCTTTTAGGGATAAGCCCACCTTTGTTCACATTGTGACTTCTTGTACCTATTTTCTGTACATCTTATAAGTGCAATAAAGAATATAATAAATGTTATCGGATATTCTTTCTTGTTTTTATAATGGTTACAGGTTGCTGGCATAAAGTGCTGACCAGTCGTGTGAGAATGAAATGCCACTCTTTGCGTTCCTTGTTCTTTCGATAAACGTTTAGACTAAAAAGCATGTATGGTGTACTAAAGAAACCATTTTGTAAAAGTTCTTAGGGGTTCTGCTAGATGGCGTGGGTATGTTACTTACAAAGCGCATGAAGTATCTTATTCAAGAAAATTTTGTTCCTTAAATAAACATTAGATGGCTTAATTATACACGAGATTTGTAAGACAAAGTTGACAGAAAAAGTTTTGTGCGGGGGTGCTGGTGGGGGAAGCGCCCCGCACTTTTAACAAGGGGGCGGGGCTTATGAGATAATTTGACGGAATAAGACGGCCTTAACCAGATTGCTGCGACACATACACATTTCCCAACTCTAGCTGTGCTTCGCGGGCCCGTCCCGATCCGTGCGGGCCCGGGCCGATCGAAGCGAGCCGTGTCCCTTTGCGGTATTCGGTCGCGCTCATGCATGCGGGCCGGCCTGGGTGGAATGCTAGTTTTATTTATTCACGTACGTAGATGGTAGCTGCTACTTGCTTAGTTGGAATTGGAAGTAACTAGTATGACTATGCTATGAGGAGAGGGTAAAGGAATATGTTTTTGTTACACTTTACGGGCTCACCACCCACTGTCACAAAGGATTAACTACTCTACGTGTACGTACGACTGTGCGCAACGCGAGCCGCCCACTTCAAACACACACGAAGCGAAGCACAAGAGACGCGCATTTACGTTGACAAACCTGCGCATGCGATAGAAATGCCATTTCACTGAATCCAAATGAATATACTCTATACTTCTGGGGCATAAAGTTCAGTTTTGAGTGTATGAATGAAAGGTTTTGTAAGATATTTTGGAATTGAAAAGACATGCGCGCGCATCGGGCACGAAATCGCTGCGCACGCGCCGGAATCCTTGCGCGAATTGTGCGCGTGGTATCAGGCGCGCAGAGCGAGTGAGGAGATCGAATGCGGGAAACGAGCCGAGTGCGACGCAACCGACTCACTGAATAACATCATCAGTCAAATATATACCTTGTGACAATGTGATAAGAACTACCTACCTAGTAACTATACCTAGTCAACTCTTGCGCAGCGCAGCTGACGTAATGGATCGTCATTTATATCACGTTTACACAAACCTCACGCGATTTTTAACTATAACGAGTTCTAAATAAGGTGGACAATAGCAAAACGAGATTTTTTACCAAAATTCATTCGTGAGGTCATGATCATTTTAAAATTCTTCGTCACTTATGCTGCCCTAGGAACTTGATGAACACATTAGCCATGATTTTGGATCAAGGTTTTTTTTGTCGACACTAAGCGAGAGAGCTGATTTTTGTTGCCACATTCATTAAGATCCGCCCCAGGGATTTGTTACTGTTTGATAGACATATTTTAATTCACGTAGTAAGTAAATGTACATAGTTAAATTATGTCCATGTATGTGTTAAGAATAATTAATAACAAAACAAAAAGGCTCCCATTGAATAAGAAAGTACATTATACTGAATAATTTTAGTTTTAAGTTAATTATCTTTATTTTTAGAGTTAAAGTTATAAACTAGCGCCTAGCGCCAAAGTATTTTTTATTTATAAAATTAATACATTTTATTTAATTTGTTCATAAATTGTAACGAAACACATCTCTAGCTTCTTTGGAAACACCTGTTATGGGCGGTTACGTTGGGGACTGGAGTGGGTTTTGTTAGTGAGTAAAATAGATAAATACATATAATTATATAACTTTAATAATACCAATCATTTGTTTTAAAATGTACGTTAATTCCAGTAAATTCATACCGATTGAACTAATAATAACTATTCAGGCGACATTTCCTTGCAAGTTATTGAAATAAAATAATACTTACTTTGTCTTATTTATTACAGCGAGTCCTCGCCATTCGAAGAAAGATGATGTACTTTTTTATTTTGTAAAGCTTAAGCTACTACTTACCACGAAGAGGCACCTTACACCAAATCTGACGCCTGAAAACTACCAAAAGCAAAACCGACAGTCGATTGTCACAACCGACCCCGTTGCACATACGGTTTATTTTGTCCGAAGATACCAGGCGCCCATAGATCAAGAGAACTTGTGAAGTACGCGGACTGCGCGGACGCATGGCCTCTGAAAGGGCACGGGAATCGTCTGTCTACCTACCTACCTACTCTATTGAGTGATAAATCCGATCTTATTTTATGATATGATGATAGATAAATAAAACTCATATACCTAATAAGCACGGAACAATATTTACTCGGCTTTAGATCGTTGCGATGCAAGTATACAGAAATTAGGCCCCGCAAATTGCTAATGCGCCTGGCGGCCATTACTTTGACGTATTTATTGCTCTTTGTTATTTATTTTGATATCTTGTTTTGTATGTACATACTCAACTCTACCTCATTGACAATACATACATACATACATATAATAAAGCAATAGGTAAATTAAAAAAAAAAAAAAAAATTTTGGGATTTGGGATGTTTCTTATTAATTCGACAAGGTTTATAGGTAAAGCGGGGCTTAATCTATATAATAAAAATGAATTGCTATTTGTGTTAGTCTCGCTAAAACTCGAGAACGGCGGAACCGATTTGGATGACTTTGGTCTTGAAATATTCGTGGAAGTCCAAGGAAGGTTTGAACGGTTTAAAATGTAGGAAACGGGGAGGGGGCCGCCGAGGGCAACGAAATGAATGGGATCGCTAGTAATAAATAAATATTTCGTACAGCAGACGTGGACCAATGACCCAAGTGGCCGCCAACTGCAGATACGCGGTTTTCGAATAATACTTCGTGTGGTCGTACCAGGACTGCATAAACACACGGAAATGAATAACTTCTTCCATTTTGGGCAGCTTGGCTGGAAAGGATTGTTTCATTCAGGCAACTGAAGCTGAAGACTAGCAAGGTAGCAAGTCAGAGAAGACAGTATTGACTAGGGTATTTAATTATTTAGTTCATTCATAAACAATTTGATAAACAAGAATTAGCAGTTCTATCATCTCATCATCATCACGCATCCTACAGCAAATTTAACGGAACGTTCAAATTTTTATTGATTGTAAAATTATGTATTTTTTTGTATTTAACTTTTACATTATGCTTATACGCGTACGTACAAGTTTATTGTTTTAAAAGCAATAAAGTAAAATGAAATAAAGACAACCAAGTCGTCGATCAAGTGGTTCAAGTCAAGTTCTCTTCTCTTACCTTGAGATGTTTCAATTCACCCCGGCTCATACGGTTATTTCGCTCAAGAACACCAGGCGCCTATAGGACCGCAGAGATAGCAAACTTAGGATTTATGCGGGGAGAATAAAAAAAATTAAAAATAATTGATTGGTACCACACCACCTAAATTTTGTGTAGTACATACGTAACTAACACAGTACGGTACGTATCAAAATCTGAATTTTTTATTATAGTGGCTGCCTGGACGGAGTTAGTTTCCTGAAATTTTAAGATTGACAAATAATAAAATGTTAGCCACAATATGATTATTTATGGTCAATTTCATTATGTTTGCAAGAAAAATATTCATTATTAAAAATACTTATTTCGCAAAATGATCTTGATAATGCAGTAATTTCATTAATCAATGGGCATTTATACAGATTACAATGAAATAATAAAAAAAAAACTTAGCGTACCTATTTAATTTTAAATGAGTTTGCGTATTATTTAATAAATTCAACGTTTGTCTTTCAATGTTTGTCTTTAAGATTCAATTAAAGAATCGTTATCAAACCGGTCAAAAACGCAAACGCAGATTCCGTCGTTCATCTTCCAGTGAGTGAGTGACGTCGACGCAGGCCAACTGAGATTGAAACGTTTCTTAGTACACCAGAACATCATAACATCCTAGAAGTTGAAACGGACGATCAACGTTTGCTATAACAACGGCTATACATACCATAGCATTATTTTGCGTCCTCTACCGCTTGCAAATTTATGTGCGCTTGGTATACGCGCGACGCAACAAATTCGCAAGAATCAACTTGCCAACTCGCACGCTACTCGTTGACAAAGACAGAAATAAAATTTAATCCATGATTAGCGTAATCCTGGGTGAAATCATCGTGCGCAAGTGGGCCTAAGTCTATGTCGTTTAATTATTTGGTTGGTAGATGGTTTTCACCGCAATAACTAAGACTAACTAGCTAGGCCTGTAGACTAAAGTAATCAATCAGTAATACTGTGAAACTCACAGCACAGTATATCTCTAGCTAGCTAGCTAGACTAGGTATACCTATCAGTCCTTTAACAAAGTGGTGCCATATCTGGAGTATCTGGGTCACATGATTCAGGCTGTTTATGACGTCACGCAATTCAGACGTTACGTTTATTTTGACAGCAACTAGCATCAAGCAGTAAACTCGGCAGCGCGCAACAGCGGCAGCAACTATACTTGTGATTTTATAGGTATATGTACTACCTAAGTTGGTATGTAGTACACTACTTGGTGGTTGAGGGAAAGTGAACCTTATAACTTCAGCAATAAGGTAGATGGCAGGGCCTTTGTTCTCTGCGCGTGAGGGCCCGCTAATGCGGGCGCCCTGACACGCTCGCGGCCCGACGCGACCTGCGGCGGTTAGGGTTGCCAGAGTAAGCAACAATTGTAAAGGAAACGTTTCTTGTTAAATTATTAAATTTATCTTGCCCAGAAAACACGAAACGATTGCAGTTAATTACGTTCATTAGCATTTTTAAATTTTTAATGCAACAACCAAAACATAACTAATAAACTCTTTGAACACTCCAAAGTCCAAACTTAAGAAGCGTATGCAAAACAAAAATCAAAGATATACATATTGATGAAATCTTTTTTTACAGTGTGTGGAGGACAGACCTCCTTAATAGATATTATTTATGTATTTTTATTGTCAAAAAGGAAAAAATGGAGTTGAGAGAAAGCCAAACCAGCCGATACTTTCAAACAGTAGGAATTCTTCTGTATTCTTGTTACCACAATACCACATCGCGGTGTGAGCGAGTGCCGCGCACTTATATTGTGGTCGCCGCCTCGACGACACGGCCCCGCCGCGCTGCTGGGGTGAGGACGCGACGTGACGTGTCAGCTGTAGAGTTAGCAAAATATCGATACATAAATGAATAACACTCATGCAAAAACCAGCTAACCCTTAAAAAAACGTGAGTTTGTGATATGGTGATAAGGACAACTGTGAACTGATCCAGTAACTGGACATGATGGACTGGGGGACATAATTATATTATTTAGTTACAGACTAGGTACTTAACAAAATCCACAAAAAACGAAAGTGCAGCAACACACGTCAGCATTTTCTTTTCGGATATAAAATGTAGGTACTAACGGTTTAGTTGTAACTAACCTTTTCTATCTCTGTATTGGTAAAATGATAAGAAAATAAAGAAAATCCAAAAGATGTTGCCGAGTTTTCCTGTTTCAATTCACCCCGGCTCATACGGTTATTTTGCTCAAACACACCAGGCGCACATAGACTTTCAGAGGTAGCAAATTAGCGATTTGCGCGGGAGTACCAGAAGTGGTTTAACACGTTCCGGAACAGTGAACGCCTACAGGCGTGAAAACAATAAAACATCTATTGTGTCTGGAATAGTGTCCCGGGACGTGTTATGTTGTTCTTAGATGACACAGCAGATTGCATCCACTCTCCACCAATAAATGCGCGGTGTGGTGCATTAACATCATCATCAATATTCATACTTAAATCTAATACAGCTACACTACAGCCCATACTCATGATACCAGTAGTACCGTATATTTCCTCGCTTGTTACCGCGGTCACAGAAAATATAATACTACCGCGGTGTGAGCGAGCGCCGCGCACTTATTGTGGGCCGCATCAACGACACGGTCCCACCGCGCGCCGCCGCTGGGGTGAGGACGTGACGTGTCAGCGACTTTGCTAGGTATCGATAAATAATAAATGAATGACATTGATACAACTGCAACAATCACCCAACCCAGAACAAAACGTGAGGTTGTGTTATGATGACAAGGATAACGGGTCCACACATGATGGACACAAAACTCAGAGATAGATATTTAGAGATTACTAACAAAAATCTATGAACTAAACTGGATCAACATCAGCATTTTTTTCGGTTGTTTTCAAAATGTACTTATAAAGTAATAATGACATACAAACCATTTCCACCTGTACTCATAAATAAATTGACTTTTAAATTGATGAGAAAATAACTAAAGAATCAAAAGGAGTTGCCGAGTTTAGTTGCTGTTTCAATTCACCCCAGCTCATACGGTTATTTTGCTCCAAGACACCAGGCTCACATAGAATCTCAGAGGTAGCAAATCGAGAACGAGAAAGAGAGAAGAAGTGGCATAAGTTGTTCTTGGATGACAGCAGAATTTCATCTACTCTCCCTCCACCAATACGAGCGCGGTGTGCTGCATTATCTTATCTATCATATTCATTATCAATATTCATACCTATGTGGATATATTATCTTATACGCTGCAGCTTATACTCATAATAACAGTAGGCAGGTCGTGGGTCACCGACTTGACGACACTGCCGCTGGGGTGAGGCCGTGACGGACGTGTCAGCGAATTTGTTATTTACCGATATAAATAATAAATAAATGAAATTGTTGCAACATATGATAGTGGATAAACCCAACCAACCACAAACTTCTTCTTATTCTTTGGTGGTAATAATGGTACAACACGAACAAAGCGTGAGGTTGTGCTTTGGTTATAACGTTTTATGGATAACTGATGGACATACTGTACTAAATCAAGAATCAGGATAATTTTTTTCCTATAATCACAGCATTTAATATTTGGTTATGTTCAAGAGGCACTGATGTTTTTCATCTGTACCTACCTACTCGTAAATTAATAAGAAAATACCTCTTTCTTGGAGTTGCCACCAAGTTTTGTTGTTTCTATTCACCCCGGCTCATACGGTTATTTTGCTTAAACACACCAGGCGCGCATAGAATCTCAGAAGTAGCCAGCGAATTGCGCATGCGCAACGCAGGGTTAATATTGTTTGTTCATGCTCTCTTCTCTATCAATACGTGTGTGTAAAAGTAAAAATTTAAAAAATATATCACTTAGGTACTTACTTTTTATCATTCTACGTAGATAGATATGAATTAATACAGAATTAACTGAATGGGGAAGAAGGAATTGAAGATAAAACGTTTTGATAACCACTTCTCTTGTTGACTTGGCATCCTATATGATACTACTATTGTGTGATATGTTGTTAAATTCATGAGTGTTATCATAACACTGTTATGTTTTCGCAGTTCACAAGACGCGAGCCTGATTAGATTAAGAAAGTAAAACAAGTGAAGTCAACGCCAAACGCCGATAGGGACGATTATCTTTCATGTTGGTAACGGGTTATTATAACTGAATAAATCCTGAAACCATTGTTCGACAGCTCATTATCGTCACCCAATTTCACATCACTACTGACACCTACTTAACTGGCCGAGCCAGTGGCTTGATCTCATGCCGCTGCCACCCTACCATGCCCTCCCCCTCCACCCACCGCTGCTTATCTGACGCGGAAAGCGAGCAGATATATTTCATCTCGCCACACGACCAGTATTTCTGCGATCCCCGAGTGGCAGCTCCACATGATCGCTTTAGCCCTGGTACTTTACCCGTAACTAGGAGTTAACCCACGGATACTCTGGGTTTGCACCAGCGATTTGTTAATCAATGACTTAAACAACTGTTCCGCGGGGAACATAATTTGACGGAGAATAGCTTTAAGCTTCAATGTTGTTTGGGCGGCTACACTAATGGTAACGCCCGCCCGCTTAAGTCGCCAAATGTATTACACTGCAGGCTGACGACTATCAGAAATTCAGATAGGTATGATATGAAGACAACTTACATTTATCATTTTTTACTCTTTCATAAGCTGATGATGAATAACCAAAATGTGTGGTAGGTAGAATGAAGTCTCGACTGATTTGCATGCACAAAGCAGCTCTTAAAACTCGGACACAATTTTATGAATGAATCATGTTTTCGTCAGTTCGTCACTTTTTTTGGTCTAGTGCACAGAATCAAAACAATTAGGTACCTACGTGTGTGGTACGTGACTGGGACTAAACTGCCATAGGCACGGATGGACATCTCTCTCTTGTCTCTCAGCGATACCAAAGTGTTTTTCAGCAAACAAGGTCGTCATTCCCTCACGGAGCGTAACATTAGCTCACTGTGTACCAGGGTCGCATACACGTGAAAGCGTTAGCTGCCCGAGCGCGATGCATCATGGCGGCCGCCTTGCACGCTGTAGCAAGGTTGCCAGTTGTTTAAATAATATTAAAAATGTAGTTGCAGATGCTGATTGAAATAATATATCTTCTAATGTAGAAGAAAATAATGTCGAATGCTCCACCGACAAAAGCGTGGCTCTTATATTAAACAAGATCTTTTAATGTAATTTAGAAGAAAAGTTAAGTTAGCCTGTAAAGATCCTACTGCTGGGCAACAGCCTCAAGTATGAGGTGGTATGAGCCATAATACCTCACCACTTAATTTTAAAATATTTGTATACCTATATATACATATACATACAACGTTCCGCATGCAATTTAATAAATTGTTTGTAATTTTTTTCATAACCGGAACTCACGCTACCAGTGATAAAATTGTCACGCGACCATAAACGATGGTACTTACAATTTGTAATAATACAAACTAGCAGTTACATCTTAGTTTCCCCTGTAATTTTAATGATTTTTAGAAAATGAAAATCCTGTTTTCGTCTCAATAGTCATTGTAAAAATCTTTCTGGAAACATTAATCATTGAGCAAAATCATTTAAATAAAAGTAAATTAATGAAAGAAAGGCTGCATTCATTGAAAGTAATTCATTACAATCGCTACAGTTTTGTAATTGTCAAGTTCTTACTTTTTCGCCACTCATGAAGCATGGCTGACTATTTCACCCCCGTCTCTTTGTATGATGTAGTAAATATGTATGACACGGTTAATACATACGTAGCACGTTACAAACAACGACCCACAATTACAGGCGCGCCGCTCTTCAAATTTTAATCACGACTTCACACGTCACACAATAGCGAGTCAAACGTATGGTTTCACATACAAACACAAGTATAGCCTACTGGCTCGTTCTTTCAGTATGCACGTACATAGGGTTTCGTATAAAAGTGTGCATGGAAATAAAATATTATGGAGTTATTGTTAAGAATATGGCACAAATAAATTGTTTCACACTGTGTTAGTTCATATTAATAAATACTATAGAACGACGCAGAACTTTAACGGATATGCAATCAAATAAAAATTGAAGATAAATATCCAAATGTTCACTGTATGTTAGATGTTTATTCGAGTTATCCATCACAGATGGATGACAAAGATAGATGGACGTTTTATGAAACTGAGTTTATCGTATCTAGTTGTATGTAGATAAGACAGTAGAAACTGGAAGGCATGGTAAGTATGTATTCGATTTTTTTTGTATTGGACTCAAGTGACTACACTAGCTAGATGGATAATCGAGGATGGCTTCAGAAGCGGGTTTATACTTTATGGAATAAGCCAAACTAGTGATTGCTTCAGTATTCATATTATAAGTAATTAAATATTTTCCCAAGAGAACGCCTTCGCGTTCATATTACAATACAACGATTTTATATTCGCAGTTCGCACATACTGAAACACGGGAGTATGTAAAACAATGATGTGAATATCGGCCGGTGTTCTCGTACATAAGGCTCGTGCGAGTGCTTGATATACACGCGGCGTGTATATACACGTATATAGCACAATATACGGCCGATGTGGATGTCGGCAGCGGTGGCGGCCCGCGCCGCGCCTCGGGTGAATCATTGGGTAATGTAGTGTTACGAGGAATAAAGCTGTTTGATACTTAAGAATATTTTTCTATATTTTCCGACTTTTTTGTTTCCTTTACCCTAAAATTTGAGAGAAACTAAAAAATAATAATAATAAAAGCTCTAGCTTTACTTTTCTGTTTTTGCTGGATTTATCACAAAATCTACAAACTGTGATCAAAAGAGTAGCTCGACGATTCTAATAGATACATATTATGTAAAAGGAACAGAAACTAAAAACGCAGTTAATGTGATTTCTCTACTCTTACGGCAGTAGTAGAAGTTACAAATAACATCATACTTTTCTTCAAATACCCATACACTAGTCTATGTCCTCATCCTATTACCATTTTCCTTTTTGGGTGTGGCTGTAGAGTTGTCTATCTATCAGACAGAATGCATCCTAATTATAATATGACCAAATATTCTATCTATGTTTACAGTCTTCTCATCTACACAACCTGTGCTGATTCTTTTACATAACATTAAAAATAAAATAAATATTTCCTAACAATTCATAAAGTATCAAGACTCCTCCGTCTCTCTGCAGGCGGTGAGTGGCGCTCGGGCGCGCGGCTGCTTTGTTCCCGGGCTGGCAGCGACGCGCGCCTCGCACAGACTCAGGGCTGGCGTTGAATGCAGGTATTTTATGCATTAATACAAACTTACTTCTGACGGCGAATCTTATTCGTAAAATCAGACACCATTGGATCTAAATATGAGATAGCATGCACTCTAGAATGAAATGTGTGTCAGGTGTTCTGCTTGTTTAGAGGAATGAAGATCACATCACAATACCATTTTTGGATCTCTTCTCTATAACAATAACCTCCTTTTTTGAAGTAGTCACTTAGTCTGTTGAGTTGATGCTTTCATACAGTTACAAGTTTCAGACGATTTCATGTGTACCCATTTGTGTATTTCAAGTTCGTCAAACTTTCATATTCAAAATCCAAATAAAATAAGTCCGAATTCCAGCTCATAACGATCCGTTTCACAATGCTGTATTTTTTCAAATCGAACTTTTAACATAGAATTTTACATGTCATTTTAATTTTTTGATGAGAATTGGCATAATATACTAAAACGTAATGTGGTAGCCCTACTCGCAACCGGGGCGGGCCGATAACAATATCGCTGAGTGCGCGCGTCGGGCGTCGGGCGCGGTGTCCGCCGCCTAATTTACTTCGCTGCTGACGTCTCGGCGCGCTGCCGCCCTGGTATGCGCGACGAGAATCATTATTTTCCTTAGCGTTAATGATGAGTTTCTGAACGAACGGGGGCAAAGGGGTTGCAGTCAGACTGATGGATGGATGGGTAGGCAGCGAGATTGCAGCGTTTTCCGTATATTGCTAATGCGATTTAGCGGCCATTTTTTTACCGTATTTTCGTTTTTTATTCGATTCTTTAGTACATAGATTTATTATGTTAGTAGGTACAATACATAACTCTATTTTATTGAAAATAATAAATCAATAAATAGGAAAAAACTAATTAATTCATTACAATGTTTGGGAAGTTTCGTTACAATTGCTAAAGATAGTAGAGTAGATAGAGTGGTATAGGCATACGCCCGGATTGCGTAAGACACGGGGTTCAATTCCTCGTCTGTCACTGGTTCACAGTTGTCTTTTTACAAGTGCAATTTATATTATTAAGTTTGTATGGTGACAAAACACTATAAAAACAAAAATAAACTATAAATTGGCTTTCATCATCTTAACTGATTGTTAAAATATTTGTAAAAATATTTACCTTCAGATATTGTGAGAGCAATCTCACAACATTGATGATGTCACGCAGCCTACGCGTTAAGAAGCGCTTGCAAAATTCAACAGGCCTGTTAATGTGACGGTGGCCGAGTGGTATAGGCATACGCCCGGATTGCGTAAGACACGGGGTTCAATTCCTCGTCTGTCACTGGTTCACAGTTGTCTTTTTACAAGTGCAATTTATATTATTAATTGCTAAAGATGTTTTGTGGTTAATAATTTAAGAAAGAAAGAAAACTTCTTATTTGGTACACATCAAATTACAAACATAAAATAAAAACAAAAATAAAAAACATCAGAAGAAGTTAACTTAAAAAAATACATAACAAAATAATAAAATTACGATGTGTAACCAAATTGGTCCCCCGCTCAGCTCTTTGCCATGGCAAGCCATTGGCGCTAGTTTTCTGTGGAAAAGATGGTCACCACTGACCCGCGTAAGAAAGTAAAGATAAGATAAGATATGACAAAAAGTTTATAGAAGTAGGTATTCCATTTGACAAGGTTAATGCGAGGCTAATACTTTCTCACTAGGTAGGTATATCGCTTATTAAAACCTTAACCAGTGATTAATTAAAAGGTAACACCTTAGACAGCCCATCAGCGTGCCTCGGCTCCAATTAACGCGGGCGGAGACTCGAAACCACATAGAAAATACAGGGTGTGGACCACAGGTGTGGACTGTAAATAGGACAATTTAAATAATCAGTTATAAAATGGACACGGTTTAATTAAATTGATTTAAATTAAATTATAACAAAATAAATAGAGCCAACAATTTAATGCCAATAAATGTTGCGAAGGGTTTTTGTGGTACCACAGTTGTTTCTGATTTCTTTACTTTGGGATCAAAGCAATGTATGTGATTAGTGCTCAATGTTTTTCAATGTATCCAGTTGGAGAACTTGGACATTGACATTTACATAAACAACGCGATTCTGATATACATTGACTAGTGATTAGAACTTTGGATTAATAAATATCTGAGTTTTAAGCATTTTGGAACTGTATTACGTTAAGGTTACTAGTATACTCTGTCAGCAGAATCATTATAAATTGCACTTGTAAAAAAGACCGACTGTGACAGACAAAAAATTAAGCACTTAGGTAAAAGGCATGCGCCCGGATAGCGTAATACGACCTCCGTGGTGTATTGGCTAAGCACGCTGGGTTTCAAGGCGTCGCCGCTCCGAGGTCCCGGGTTCGATTCCCGGTCGGGTCAATGTAGAAATAAAAATTTTCTATATTGTCCCGGGTCTGGGTGTTGTGGTACCACCGTTGTGTCTGATTTCCATAACACAAGTGCATTAGCTACTTACTTTGGGATCAGAGCTATGTATGTGATTGGTGTCCAATGTTTATAAAAATATTATCTTTATCTTTTATAATACACAGGGTTCGATTCCTTGTCTGACACAGCTGCTTTTTAAAATAATAAATTTTTATATTATTTATTTAGTTTTCCTGTTTCACCCTGTATGTCTGCGCTCGTAGCACTCGGTCGAGCGGCATAGGCCGGCGCAAGCACAAGTAAAACAGCCCAGTAGCTGTTCCTTCCACGCCTTACCACCACTGCAACTTAGTGCTGTCTTCATTGGCCGGTTTCGAGATCTATAGTTTTAGTTATCTCAAACATTTGTCGTCGTACGTGTTTTGAACAAAGCTTACTTTTTACAAGAGTTATTTGCAAAGGGTGCGTAGCCAGCATTTAGAGAAGCTATGCCAAGCAAAAAATGTGTTGCAACTACGACGACAAGAAGACGTATTCCTTGAAATTTGAATTTCGTATATGAAACCATTTGCACATGCATGAGTTGATGACAAGTGGCGTCGATTTAAGGCGCATGAGGTTTGTGCGTAGTGTCAGTTCCATACGCTAGAAATAGTAGTTCAATGGTTGCCAGGGACAGCTTGGCCTAAAAAAAAAGACTACGGACAGAAAGGCATCGTCAGACAGAGTCGAAATATGGACGTGTACTAGGATCCATATCGCAATTTCTATCAGCACCAGCTTATAGGAACAAAGTGATGTAAGTATGTAATCGATTATTTTATGGCGGAATGGCTGACCTTCTTCAACTGTATGTCGCAGGCTTACCGCCTGCGTTTAATTAAAAAAAAATCCTCGCCCCAACGCCTAGCGACTAATTAGTACCGAGATACATACAACATGTACACCCCACCTGTGAAATTGGTCGTACTTTAGCCCTTTTGTAGTTTATTACACAATATCTTGTAGTCAAGGCTACAATACAAACATAGTTTTAGTAATGGACGCTTTGTTGGTCTGTCACACATCACATGCTAAACAAACATCCTGTATATGTTTAGATCTATTGGTAAACGGACAAGAATAAGTAATGGTACAGTAAAAATGGTTCAGGATAGCGAGCGCAGTAAAAACAAATTTGAAATAAATTATGAACATTCAGTAGAACTGAAAAATAATTAAGTTGGCTTAGTTTCATCAGTTTCATCATCTTATTTATGGGTCCATGGTTTCATATTTAATAGAGTATATCCTAGGCAAATGTACGAAGTATGGAGTTCTGATTCAAAGAGGTTGTAGCAACCGTGTCTTATCTCATTAAAATATATTCCCCTCACAAAGGAAATGTAACAATGATCTGAAGGGTCGCATAATCGCTGGAACGATCGCGATACTATGGGCACCACACGACATTAAGTAAGAGGGACTTCTTTTTACATTTAGATAGAGAAGAGAATGTTCCACCAAATGTTCAATTTCAGAATGATAAAAACTGTTTCAGGATGTAACTATCAGGGCCCCTATTTTTGAATCATTCGCTTGGATATGGCGTGTGATTTTCGTTCGATAACACGTTAAAAATCAACGGAAATCACTCAAATTCTAGACGTGAGTACTTACAAAATTAAGCAATGATTTTTCAAATCCTTTTTGTGTAGATTACAACTGGTTTTCATTCCAAAATTCGACTTTAGACATTGAATATCACTCGCCATCTTGACGCGAGTGATTCAAAAATAGGGCTCCAGAAAGGTGCTGTTGTAATCGAAGACTAAGAGCGAGTGATTGGTATTTTTGCTGTAGAAGTTGTGTTATTAAAATTATTCATTTTTGACTATTTGTGTAATTTATGTTATTTTCTCGATAAATCGTCATTTTTGTAGTAAGTAAACGTAAATAGTAAATATGTCTCTTAAGCAATTGTCAAATCTTTTTCATCAGAGTCGATAAAAGGATGTCATGGAGCTTATTTAAATTATTTTGAAGACAATTTGTTAAGTTCCACCTCGGACTTATTTCTTTCACACCCTGTATACTTAACTGTTAATATTTAGCGTAAAAAAGATGTGAGGATGCAAAAAAAACATTATTATTTATCCCACCTTGAGAATGGACACACTGAAAAAGTACTATTATATTCTGTGCTGAAACTGAAGAATACCTAGTCTAGGTCGTTCGCAAATTGGATGATGATATCGGTATATTTTCCGTCGAAAAAGTAAAGATGTGTTCGAGTCACTGCAGTGGTTCGAGTTAAGAATTTTATAGGTCGACTAGCGGCCCGCCCGCGACTTCGTACGCGCGTTTTAGTTTAACTCCGTTCCCATAGATCGTAGCTCGTAGCGAAAAATTATAAGCCTATACCTATACGCATTAAACTTCTTCTATAGCCTTACCTGATAAATTAGCTATCTATTATATTCTATACCCTTACCAATAGTTCCTGTGATTAGCGCCTTTCAACAAAATAACGAAAACATCCAGTTTTAAAATATATACATAGAAATGCGTACAGATAAATGTTATATTCGACGACGCGTTTGGTGTATTGGTTAGCGCTCCTGACTATTACGCTGGCCGTCGAGGGTTCGAATCCCGCAAGGGGCAAATGTTTGAGTGATGAGCACGGACATTTGTACCTAAATCATGGATGATATATATGTATTTAAGTATTTATGGGAGACGCACCCGTCATAATCGTTGTCTGGTACTTCGTAACACCTTACCACGAAACCAGACCATTGGTGTGGTGTCTGGCGCATATTTATTTATTTATTATATTTTATGTACACTCAACACGCAGCCCGTCTTTAATGGTCAAACTTACACGGGGATATTATCTTTTTATTTTACACCGAAATAGAAATACTTCCTACGCCCTTTCGTTAATCGTACTGATATTTCTTTCGGGTACTAATAAGATCAGGCTACTCTCTGCGCTTACACAGCATCATGCCACATACAGGCTGTGGGAGAAGCGAATTTACTGAAGTCTAAGAGTTTGAGCTTTAGCTTTGTTTATGGTTATAGCGAATACTCTACTTTCTTTAATTCAAATCGTAAATTCAAAGGGACAATTCTATGTAAAGATCTTCGCAATGATCATCATTAACACCCAAAAGCTTTGATTAAAGTAAAATAGCGGAAGATAGGTGACGCGCCACTCGAAAGTGGACCGCTAAAATCAGGCCCCCGTCGCCTAAGGCCGTGTGACGTTAGGAATGTGTAGTGCCATTTTTTAGCTGACAATTAGTATGACATGCCATATCTTCCGCTATTTTACTTTAATCAAAGCCCAAAAGCCGTCCACTGCTAAACATATGCCCCCACGAAAAGTGGCAGATTGGACATCCTTCGACCACAGGAGCAGCGTAGAATGTCTAAAATTTATAAGCCTATACGCATTGAACTACTTCTATAGCCTTCGCTTATAAATTAGCTTATCTATAATTTTTCATAACCTTACCGTGATTAGCGAATTCAAACAAACAAAAACATCCAGTTTTAAAAAACATAGAAGTGCGTACCTACAGATAAATGTTATATTTTATGTACACACAACACATAGCCCGGTCTTTAATTGTCAAACTTACACGGGGATATTATCTTTTTATTTTACAACGAAATTGAAATACTTCCTTTGCCCTATCGTCAATCGTATATTTCTTTCGGGTACTAAAAAGACCAGGATACTCTCCGCGCTAACACAGCATCATGCCACATACAGCCCGTGGGAGAAGCAAATTCCCTCAATTCTTCTCCCGCTACCTTAAGAGTTTGAACTTGAGCTTTGTATAAGGTTATAGCGAATACTCTACTTTCTTGAATTAAAATCGTGAATTTAAAGGGACAATTCTCTGTAAAGATCTACGCCATCATCATCATCAACACCCAAAAGCCGTCCTTTCGACCACAGGAGCAGAGTACGCAGCGTAGAATGTCCACCGACAATATGAACAAACGATCTGCAATCTACACTGGACACATACTTCTCGATACCTACCCTTTTTGAACACAAAACAATATTATTTTCTATTCTAAGGAATAAAATCTCTTCTAGAGAGCAACATCAATAACAAACATGTGTCAAAACATTCTGTCTCAGATATGTCAAATGATTGTCAAAAATGAAATAAAAAAATATTTCAATCATAAGCACCAAGAAGTTTGGATATCAATTTTGTAGCAAATCATCCCCAAAATAGCTTTCTACCCCTTTTTAACCCCGTTACAAGATAAATTTAAATAAAATTTGATACACATTTTTCGTTATTATTTTTAAAGAATGATTATGCAAAATTTGAAGTAGATCGGACCAAGGAATCACGTTGTCCCATACAAACTTTGCACCCCTTTCTGACCCCCTTAGGGGTGGAATTTCTGAAAATCCTTTCTTATCGGATCCCTTCGTCACACAAATAATACACCCTCCTAGTTTCAGGTCTCTACAATCAGGGGTTTAGGCTGTGCGTTGATCCATCAGTCAGTCAGTCAGTCAGTCATTCAGGACAAAGCATTTTATTGGTATAGACTAGCAGCCCGCCCGCGACTTCGTACGCGCGTTTTAGTTTAACTCCGTTCCCATAGATCGTAGCGAAAAATTATAAGCCTATACCTATACCTTTGCCCTGCAGTGGGACACCACAGGCTCTTAATAATAATAATAATATACCTATACGCATTAAACTACTTCTATAGCCTTCCCTGATAAATTAGCTATCTATCATATTATATACCCTTACCAATAGTTCCTGTGATTAGCGCCTTTAAACAAAAAAACGAAAACATCCAGTTTTAAAATATATACATAGAATGCTTACAGATAAAAGTTATATTCGACGACGTGTTTGGTGTATTGGTTAGCGCTCCGGACTATTACGCTGGCCGTCAAGGGTTCGAATCCCGCAAGGGGCAAATGTTTGTGTGATGATCACGGACATTTGTACCTAAATCATGGATGTTATATGTATTTAAGTATTTATGGGAGACGCACCCGTCATAATCGTTGTCTGGTACTTCGAAACACAAGGAAGATAATTCCTTACCACGAAACCAGAACATTGGTGTGGTGTCTGGCGCATATTTATTTATTTATTATATTTTATGTACACTCAACACGCAGCCCGGTCTTTAATGGTCAAACTTACACGAGGATATTACCTTTTTATTTAACAACGAAATAGAATTATTTCCTACGCCCTTTCGTTAATCGTACTTATATTTCTTTCGGGTACTAATAAGACCAGGCTACTCTCTGCGCTTACACGGCATCATGCCATATACAGACTGTGGGAGAAGCGAATTCTCTAAGTCTTTCTCCCGGTACCTTTTAAGAGTTTTAGCTTTAGCTTTGTTTATGGTTATAGCAAATACTCTACTTTCTTGAATTCAAATCGTAAATTCAAAGGGACAATTCTGTGTAAAGATCTACGCCATCATCATCATCAACACCCAAAAGCCGTCCACTGCTAAACATAGGCCCCCACGAAAAGTTGCAGATTTGACACCCTTCGACCACAGGAGCAGCGTAGAATGTCCACCGACAATATGAACAAACGATCTGCAATCTACGGACACATACCACTTGATACCTACCCTTTTTGAACACAAAACAATATTATTTACTATTCTAAGGAATAAAATCTCTTCTAGAGAGCAACATCAATAACAAACATGTGTCAAAACATTCTGTCTCAGATATATCAAATGATTGTCAAAAATGAAATAAAAAATATTTCTATCATAAGCACCAAGAAGTATTGATATCAATTCTGTAGCAAATCATCCCCAAAATAGCTTTCTACCCCTTTTTAACCCCGTTACAAGATAAATTTAAATAAAATTTGATACACATTTTTCATTATTATTTTTAAAGAATATTTATGCAAAATTTGAAGTAGATCGGACCAAGGAATCCCATTTTCCCATACAAACTTTGCACCCCTTTTTCGACCCCTTAGGGGTGAAAATTCTAAAAATCCGTTCTTATCGGATCCCTACGTCATACAAAGAACACACCCTCCAAGTTTCAGGTCTCTACGACCAGCGATTTAGGCTGTGCGTTGATCCGTCAGTCATTCAGGACAAAGCATTTTATAATAATAGATCTTAGACGAAGTATATTATAGACTTGACAGCCGCGTTCACCCGTATGAGACAGATATAAAGTACTTACGTATTTTGGGGTGGCCATGTTCATAAAAATTTACTCCCCACCCATATAAATACACTAGTAACCTTAATTACAATAAATACTTAATTTTACAGTCAAAATCTTTATTTATTTGTACAAAAAAATATTAACATAGGGATAAAACAAAAATTGTGTACAAAAAAAATGTTTAAGAAGGAAATAGGATTTTTAACGTCATAGAACAGAATAAGTCCGCCAATTATACAACTTACAGAGCAATAAAGTTTAAATAAAATAGTCAACAAATAACTTTTATGGGCCGTTAAATGATGTATGTTTATTAAATAATAACATAAATACGCAACATAAATTTGTTGCGTACATTCAAATATTTGCCAAATAAGTTATCCGTTGCTTTTTCTGAAAGCATTCGGTTTTAAAATGGATAGAACACATGCGAGTGTGCTTGGTAGACTGCCAGTTTTGCCGTCCAGTCGCTGCAATCCAAACCTTTAGTACCGTCTCGTCTTTTGGAAATCTATATAAATGAACACAAATCATAATTAGTTCAAATAATAATGATCACTACAACGCATGAAATGTTCCTCCAGCAATTAAAATACATATACGATTTTAAAAATTAGTCGATTGTAAATTACCCTTAAATCGAGAACTTTTACCCTTTGTATTGTGGTATCCCTAAAGGTAACGATAACCCAGCAAAATTTAAAATACTAACAAAATGGCTACCGTAAAATCCATAACCCACAGAGTTGAGCCATAGACGACCTTTTATATTTGGTCAGGTAATAATACAAAAATATTTTACAATTCGATTGATAATTCACTACTTTTTTCCACTATTATGTATGTTCTTTTATAGGATTTAAGATTAATGCACTTCGATGCAGGTAAAACATATAGGAACAATATAAATGAGGCTTACTTACGTGTGAAATGTTATGTTTTCATATTTACGCTCAGTACGGCTTTTACATCCAAGCACACAACAATTTACCATGTTGAGTAAGTAAAACAATCACTCCGTAATCCACAAAACACTTCACTTGCACAAAATTTATTTTAAATTTGCAATTTTATTGTATTTTTCGCATAGACGTCAAATGTCTGCCATTATTTTTAAATTGTGGCAGGCAGAAATTACCTATGAACGGTGATAAGGACAAAAAACAATATCTGCGTCTCTCTCACTCTTAAGTACTTTTGTATACAGCCATCACTTTCTAACTTGTCAATTTTAAATATGTGTCAAATCTACAGGATACATAATCTAAGTAATAGATAGATGAGCGACATCTCTGATTTTTTCAATATTAATTTTAAATACAGAGGTACCATGAAAGAAAAGCCATACTAATATGAAATTGGTTGAGTGTGGTCAACAATAAAAGTTCAGTGATCATCATTCATTAGAGAAAAAACAAATAAAAGTGACTGCAAGCAAACTCTCTATGGTACCTTCAACTTTTTAAAGTGCCAAAAAAACAAAACTTTTCTTGAGTTTATATCGCGGGTACCAGGCAATTATAAACGGTGAGGGGTCAATATGTACGCCCAGAAGAACGGCCTATGTCAAGTGAGCAGGCTGGACGGAAAGTCAGAGACCGTTGACCTTACTTCGTCATTCCTTCTTAAGATGACCTCACACCCTCACACCATACGGAGGTCGCTCTTATTGCCGCCATTAAAAAATAAACTTTGAAAGATGAAAGAAATAACAGAGCAAAACTTCCGTGGTCGGTTGTGAGATCATGATCAACCTATGGTTTTAGGAAGCATGATCCCGCCAAAGGTGGAGGAAAATAAGTTTGTTACTTTTTTTGCAGAACGGTTCTTATACATAATGTCTTTGCAGAACAGGCAAACGTATTATTATAGCCCACGGACTTCATGGGTTAGTATTTTATTAAAACGAACATTTAATTCTCCCTTCCTTACCCTCTTTCTTTCATCAGGAGAAATTCATTCATGAGGCGCAAAGACCAGAAATATTCTGCAGTTTGTCGACTAACGCCATCTATTTTTGTATCTCAGCACTATTTATTTAGGCCACAATATGTCGGATCGGACTAATTTTCGGTTTCTTGTTTGTAACAAAAATATGTCATGATGACCTGAACATCAATCGTTGAACCTTAATTAAAATAATTTTTAATACAAGATCTGAAAATTGTAAAAAAGTGTGAAAATAACATTTTGTTAGCAGAAAGCAAACTACACTGTAAAATGTTTGAGCTTAGTTGGAGCTTGAATTGTTAGATGGCGCTGGCTTAATTGTTCCGTGAGGGCTCTCAACAAACTGTGGGTCGAGGACGAGGAGGTTCAAGGAAGGACCCCAACCCTAAACATATTATTAAACTTGCTGTAATGAAATGAGGAATTACGGAGATGTCTTTTCATGGAATGAAATCAATAAAATGTGATGAATGTAGTAACAGTAGTGGGTGATAGAATAGTAACTGGACTACCACAGATTAATAAATAGTTAAATATAATACGAATGAGAGAGTAGACAGTACCAATTGATAATAATAAAACACGTTTTTGCATGACTGTGATATTATTTAATATTAAACCTAACTAAAACAACTGCGATTGATATTTAATATAAACGAACATCTACGTTCATGCAGTTAAAGGCTTCCAGTTTTTGTATGACTCTAATGAATACAATAAGACCTGTCGGTATTAACATTCCTTAACCAATGACTCGAAGAGTACAAGAAAAAACAATATCTAGGTATCTACCTACTTTACAATAATAAAAAGTGAATGAAAAGATATGTTTGATTTGATTTATAAGAGCACAATATGTCTGAAATTATTCCTATTATTTCACATTTTACTGGAGTTTCAGTTCATTTAAAGTAATAGTTCAAATATTAAGCTTAGGAATATTCTTTCATGATATTTACAGCATTTTATATAATAGTGGAGACCTTAAAATTTTAAGTAATTAATAATAAAATATCACTATTAGAACCTGCTTGAAGCATTGTGTTACAATATGAATAAAACTAAAGCCACTAAAAATAAAAATAACTACAAATATTTACTCTACAAGTGACATCAACCAAGGCACAATTTTTGATAAGCTATGAAAGTTGCAGATATTTACATTACACACATAATTAAAACTCAAATAAACTTAAATTTAAGTAAAAAATAAATAAAATAAACACACTCCAGAAAAAATAAGCAAGTAAATTTGGTCTACTTTAACATCACTAGTGCACATATAAAATTAAATGTCTAATATTTATTCCAAGGAACATTTTCAATAGAATGTTTCTTTAACTTATGCTTTTTCAAATACTTTGAATCTATGAATGCTTCTCCACACAATGAACAAATGTATGGTCTCTCGCCGGTATGAGTCCTCAGATGCACCACCAAATTACCCTTCAAGGCAAAGAATTTCATACACACAGAACAACCAAATTTCTTTTCCCTTGTGTGGGTCAACTGATGGGTTCGTAAGTGTGTCTTGGTTTTGAAACGCAGAGAGCATAACTGACATGGGTAAGGCCTCTCATTTGTATGGACTCTTTCGTGCATGATCAACATCGCCTGGCTAGAACAACCCTTTCCACAAATGCTGCATTCAAACCTCTTTATATTTCTATTCTTTGCGTGCTTGTGGGTCGACATATGGGTTTGTTTTTCTTTTTTAGATGTCAACACTTCACCACATTCTGAACATATCAATTCACTTGGGTCAATCATGTGGGTGCTCTCGACATGTTGTTCTAATGCCGTCTCCAATGAGAACATTTTTTTACATAGTGAACAAGCATACCCAACTACCTTTCCAATGCTTGTAGTGATTTCTTGTTTTACAGTTTTCAATAGCTCATTTTTGACTCTAGTGATTTTGGACTTAGTACATGTGCCATCATCTTTATGACTTGCCAGAGCATCCTTGTTTTCAAAGGTTTCATCACACTGATTGCAGGAGTAGGGGTTCATGTGTGTCAATCTATGTGTCTGCATTGAAATTTTTTGGTGGAATTGTTTGAAACAAATATCACATTCAAATTCTTTGACCCCTGTGTGAATCATCATGTGACGCTTCAAGTTATTCGGGTTGGCAAAAGTCTTTGAGCAGATACTGCATTTAGGCTTGATGTTATTATGTGCATACTTGATGTGTTGTGTTAAAGTGTTTCTTCTAATGGGCTGGTTGCAAAATGGACATAACAATATTGCCCCAGTGACACTGTGAAGCAATGTGTGTCCAGTTAATATTTGGGCAGATTCAAAACCTTTCCCACATAGATTACAGAGGTGCTCTCCTGCAGGATTATGTTTGTATTGATGTTTTTCATATGCACTCAAATCATCAAATTGCTCTCCACAGTCACACAAAAATGTTCCATCCTCTTGCTGCATTACTGTTGCAATTTGACTTTCATCAGCATACTCGATCACCAATTCAGAGCCCTCACACTTCAGCACTTGAAATTGGGATGAATCATCTCCTTCATAGAAGATAACTTCTTCTTGGTCCATCTGATCACCATCACCATCGACATTAGTGACAAACTGTGAATCAGTGATATACTGAAAGCCATCTGTGCCTTTTAAAACTATGGTCCCATCTGCATTAGTAGTTGTTAATATTTTGATAAAGTTCTTGGAGTTGGGTAGGTTGTTAATAATGTTGCCAAAAGTCTGAACTTGTGTTTGTGACTGGTCATCTACTATTTCTTGTACTTGGTCCTGTGAATTACTATCTTGGGATTCTGTGTCCACCATATTGTTATAATTCTCATTGTCTTGACTGTCTTCTTCATTTTCTAATATTGTTGCAGGGACATTAACTGGAATTTTTGTATTGGAAACCAGAAACGAGTCAATTGTGTTTTCAAACTGATTCTGACTTTGTTCACTGAATTGTTCTAATGGGTTTGGCTCATTATCCTCTATAATAGGATCATGCTCCACTTTTATGTTCGCTACAGACTGTACTTCTGGATGGATGGCTTTGTCTGTCTGCTTGTTTGATTGTTGAAGAATGTTTACTTCTGGGGATTCTTTCGGATCATTTTCTTTGTCATCAGGATCATCTATAACAAGTACATAATAACAGTCATCATCACTGTCAATTGGTTCTTTCTTGATGATGGCTTCCAGCTGTTTTACTGGATCATTGGCTATGTCATCATCATCATCTTCAGCATTTTCTTCTATGTCTGGATCTGCAATGTATTGATCTCTGGCTTGTTGCAATAATGATTGTAGTTGCTGTTTCAATTCCGTGTCCATTTTGATACACTGTCTCCGGAACTGGTGAGCTGAATTTAATATTGAGTAGCACTCGCTGCACAGTTTTTGTGGCAGGCCGTCTTCTTCACTAACCTGGAATTGGATAAAGGCAATGGTTATTAGAAAAATTATCACAAATTGGTATATATTTAACATATTTCTACCTGTGGTTATCTGATAAATTTAATAAGGACGAATATTTGGGACACCATAACCTTACTTTTGTGAATTTGATCTCCAAGATAGAGTCCGATTGGATAAATGGGTGAAGGGCATTATAAGTTACCAGGTAATGGACAAGTCAGTAACAGTTAATGTGTTATTAACGTAGAATACAAGCTATACCTGTTTCATTTACGAAAGAACGAAAATTAGTATTATCATCATGTTTTATTTATTTGTAGGTTATTATTGTTGTCAAAACAGTCAAATTGCAATTTTCAAAATTCGATGTTCATCGTGCAGCAGCGTGACATAAGAATCAATAAATAGGTTAATGGACTTTTTGCATTTTTACCTCTATAGTTGTTATCTCATGGAACTTCAAGGAGACGCTTTGATCTGCATCCAGTAGAGATATCGTAGAATTTGAAGACAAACAGCAGCGACACAGATTTGACCACGTATCCATTCTTTACATCCATACACATAGTTAAACCTGGGAAATCTGGAAATTGAAATAAAATCAGAAACCGCGTCCATTGTTTTGACATAAATTAACAATCAAAGAGCACAATAAGTTTTGTTGTAGTATCCAAAGAGAAAAATTATCTACGGACCTTGGCCATAAACTCGTTCTATCCGAAAATTATAGACAAGCAAGAGAGAGAAGAAGAGCGTACAACAAAATGGCGCGGATCTAGCGAACAGCAGCCATGCCAGCCAACGCACCGAACGCAAAAGGAAGTACGTATACACTGACCTGAGTGACACATTATTTTGTTGTGATTGGAGTCAAAAAATTGGTTAGATATTAGTATAATTAAAAATATAAATATATAAACACCTACGAGCCATATAATCTTATTTTCTGTTATTTACGAGGACTAGTATAGTAAAAAGTTGTTGTATTGTTATTTCATTACAGTGCGACATGGATCTTCTGGCCAACGGTGACAGGCGGAACTAACGCTGTCAAATTCATAAATCCGGTTGCCAGATCGAGTGTAGGAAGTCTCCCCAATCTTACAAGAGATTTTCCGATTTACCCTTTCATCTTATTTTCGTACGTGTTCTGTGTAAAGAATGAATATGATTATTTTTAAATATGGTATTTAAAAATAATCATATTTTTACTCTAAGCTAAAGCTAAACTCCTTAAATAAAGTTTAAATTTTCAATGGTTTTTATACAACAGTTTTGCGTCTTAAATCGGTGGAACATACATAATATGCCTCTTATGCTTTCAACGACATTTCAATCCAAGAAATCTTTTTTTTCACTTCCATGGTGTGGTAAATAAAAATTCGTTAAAAAAGGTAATCAATAAAAAGACCCCAATAAGTAATCGACTCCCTGAATCAAGGGAGATTTTCATGCTCTGGCTACCCTCTGCGCCCCCTGACAACGTCATCTGTTGGCCAGAAGATCCTTGTCGCACTGTACCATAAACTATCGTCCACAGATTAGTAGTAAAGAGTAAGTTTTCGTCGTTCCTTTCGTACGTCATTCAGTCCGCAATGTGACCAACATTACAAATAGTAAAGTAAAAAGTAGGCCTTGGGTGTCCCCGATATTGTATGTTTCCGATATTCAACATACTCTATGGTCCCTTTTTTTTTTTAACGTCAGGAAATGCTTTTACGCACCGTACCTCTCCGTCGGGGAACGGAGAGGCGTGTGTGGGACTCCCCCGGGTTCGGGTATACCCACTAAAACCTGACGACGACCGCCACATTTGTTGGCTGTGACAGCAGGGGCCGCGGTATCTCAACAGTTCCGCGACCCTTGCCAGCGGAAACGTCCGCCCTCTAAGAAGGAGGGCGGATCTCCACGGAGTGGGGTGAGGAGATCTCATCCCACTCCAGACGAATCCACGCCCGACGACAGGGTAACTGCTCGCCGGGCTCGCCAAGAGGACCAGAGTCCTAAGGACATCCCCTGCCTCCTCTGATAAGCCAGAGGGGTGCTGGGAGTCGCAACCACTTTTGGTGAGCCGCCGCTCGATGCGAGACAGACGCGACTCACTAGTGCCCCTGCCGCCCGATACGGGAACAGTCGCAGCGGCACTCTCCACAGAGCATCTTGGCTTCACCTGCCGCTGGATTGCGACAGGCTACTGAGCCCACTCGCCACGGCAAGGCGTGCTCTATTCGAGGGGATACTCTATGGTCCCAACCCAACCCAAACTCAACGGGCAGTGGCGCGGTAGCGGCACTACTAGTAGCGGCACAGCGGCGCCTAAACTAACTAGCAATACTGACTGGCTCATCAATTCATCATCATCATCAGGCGCGGCGCGGATACACTGTTGTGGGCACTGTGGGCATGCCCACAATCCTAATCACAATTTACAAATTACACTGTAGTGTAGTGTAGTACATTACAAAAGACTGTGCAAAATTACCTATCGGACGCGGCTGACGGATGAAGCTGGTCGGACGTCCGACAGAAATCTGAAACTACTTTGTCTATGGTTTCTTTTGTTTGTTTTTACTATTGTTCATCGACTACTCTACTACAACTAGAAAGTTAGAAACTCTTTGATGGTGATTTGTAGAAACTACATCAATCATTCATGATGGCTCTACGGACGAAAGTCTTTTTCCGGTCTGGTTCCAAGTTCAGATGTTAATGGACAATATTGGACAAAGAAGGGAAAAAACACGGGGAAAAAACTAATATTCCTATCGGAAGAAAAGGACAAGCAAAAGCTGTCAAACGAAACCGATTGTTGGTGGCTGTCTGTAACTAACTTTAGTAAGTAAAACTAGAAACTTAAATTGAGATTACCTTTCGTCCAGGTGATTTATACCTATCTTCCTAGGTTTAACATATTAATTTACTCTATGGTAATCAGTCGACACAAAATATCGGACATGCAGCCCTAGCTTTTAACGAAAAATTATTTCTTTAGACAAATATTCGTTGAAGTATTACCTGTGTTATTCTGTCTTTACTTTTTACGTAAATTAACGTTTATAGAATATAATAATCAAACTGCGTACTTAAAATTTGAAGCGCATTGGTAAATATAAATTGTATATTATGAGGCTTCGATAATCGATTTGGACTAATCTACCTGGTAAATGAATGTTTGTTGGTGTTATTTCGCTGCTTTTAAAAAATTTATGACAACTTCCGTTTGTTCCGTTTCTTAAAAAAAATATATATCTCTCTCTCTTTTTTACTAATCTCATCAAATCAACACTGTGCTGTGCTGTGAGACACTGTCATATAAAAAAAATCGAAATGATGTTTGGTTTGTTTACAGGTTTACAGATTGTTTGTGTTTTGTTTTGGTTTATCGTGATCACAGATTAATACTAAGAGCCAATTTCACCATTGAAACTAAACGCGATCAGTTTAAGTAAAACTCGTTTACGCACCTAACTGAGTTCGGATGCTGCATTTTGGATTTCATCGACAACAACTAATCGCAGTTAACGCAAAACGCGTTTTACGTTCAGAGGCCTTACTCTGGACACAAAATCCGATCCAATGGTTATAGCCATCCCTGTCACTCATACCAGGCCATGTATGCGTGTGACAGGGATGGCTACATTCATTGGATCGGGTTTTGTGTCCAGAGTAAGGGGGCTGAACGCCCGATATTGGTCGTTTAACGCCTTTAACCCTTCGTTGCATGATTTTTTATTTTTTATTGAAAAAAATCATATATATTTAATTAAGGTCTAAGATTACAGGAAAAATATTCAAAAAAATATTGGTTCACTTATTATAATTTTTTTTCGACAAAAAGGGTATGATGGATTTTTCCATCACTATGCAATACCATTCCAACTGATCAGTACTAAATATATTTATGAGGCTACCCATCTCCATACATCGATAAAAAAAATTTTCCAGAGAATACATATGTAACATTTATCGTTTGAAATTATAATAAAATAATTACCTGAGGTGTAATTTTTTTTCTTATATGTATCACATCTTACCAGATATAAGGCCATAAAATCTGCCTCCCCCATACATTTACTTTATTCTTGAACAATATGTAGCTATAGAATTGAAACTTTTTCTTTTTTTGTTTTGTCATATCTTGTTAAAGTACATACTGTAGATATACAGTAGATGCAATATAACCAATTTTTGTAGTTTGAAAGCAACACAAGCCATTTCAACACCATTAATAAATAAATAAAACTTATATGTGGCTTCCACGTGCTTCTGACTTTCAAATTTTATTTTTTTGCTGGTAATTTTATGTTTATTTCATTTATCTGCTGACATAAAATAATATCAAAACTTTTTTCTTTAAATATTACACAAAAAAGAACAAAAACTAAATTATAGCAATGTATTATTGTCCATAGAAGCATCATTCCCGTTACGCATGGTGATGTAAATTTCCATCGTACATTATTTCTACAATTTAAGAAAATGAGTAGATCGTGCATCATCAATTATTGAAAATATCAAAATATTTGCTTCTTTTTTACTCATATTTCATTTTTTCAATACTTTTTCTTGATATTTGAACTCAGTATACATTCGCAAAAATCACATTGCAGCAAAATTTTATCTAGAGGGTAAATTCAAAACTTTTTGACATTTAGTAAAAAGGCTTTTGGTATTTTTTTAAAAAGGAGTGTTCCGTTTCGTACAGAAGTTATTTAAAATATTAAATTTAAAGAAAAAGATATCCTGCATTGAGGTTTTAATATGTTTTTTTCCTTTAAAATGGTTTGATGTAAATATCCATCACTATGCAAAGAAGGGTTAAACGCGTTCAATCAAACAAATGTTAATGCCGTCACATAATGCGTTTTGCTTTGATATTTTGAATTTACCATCAGTTTATTTTGTGCACAACAACAACGAAAAGAGCATTAGCACTAGCTTTTGAAGATAGTGATGATGAAGATGTATTTGTTCGACGTCCAAGGTGGATACGCGTCAGGGAAGAAGAAAATGCTGATTTCTTTGGGTTAACTCCTGCTTCGCTCGTTTTTTTAAATTTTCCCAGCAGTTTTTAAGGACGGTCCAGTCCCGCGGATGGATGCTCGATGCGGCGTTGAACTCTGATGAGATTTTGCGCCACTCGTCAGTTTTTTGACGCATGGTGACCGCATCCGTCTTTTTGCATTCGATTATTTCGAAGTGGTTTTCCACCAGGTCAATGAGGGCCAACTTTTCGCTGGCGATAAAAGTTGGGTCCCTCTTTCTTTTCTCACCCGAGGTAATTACCTCGTCGCTATTCCTTTTCTTGGACATCGCTTTTCTCGAGAACTCGAACAACACAGTAACAAGTAGGTAAACAAGGACAAACTACCCTAGACGCAAACGAAAAAAGCTCGAGTCGGGCGGGCGGGAAACGCAATCTATACTAATATTATAAAGCTGAAGAGTTTGTTTGTTTGTTTGTTTGTTTGATTGAACGCGCTAATCTCCGAAACCACTGGTTCGAATTGAATAATTCTTTTTGTGTTGGGTAGTCCAGTTATCGAGGAAGGCTTTAGGCTATAAAACATCACGCTACGACCAATAGGAGCAAAGATATAGTGGTAAATGTGTAAAAAACGGGAGAAAGAAGTCACTATTTCACGCGGACGAAGTCGCGGGCAAAAGCTAGTATTTGATAAATTGACTGTCATTGCATACATACTTTTTAATTTACGTTCCGTTCCTCCAAAATTCATTACCGGTTTTTAAAATCAATTAGTTTTGCTTTAATTTTTTCTACGTGAAATAAAAACTATTATAAGATTTTTACTCTAATCTGTGGTTTTTGTCTATGAATTTAGGTGAACTTCGTTTTCGTAAACGCGATCAAAACATAACTACAAAATGTCAGTGAAATTCATTTGACATTAATCGAGATCAATTCAAACATCAAACATTTGAACTCAGTCAAGTTAAACTCAGTTTTGCTAAACTCGTTTAACAATGAAAACGGTGAAATCCGCCCTTAATGTATCGTCTTGATTGTGTTTAGTGGTCGGAGCTGAACACTCAACCCGTGCTTATTCTTTAAATCTTCTGTGCCTAGGTTTAATTAATTATGACGCAGGTTTTAAGTTTAGTTTATATTCATATGTTAGATTACTCCATAACAACTTCGAATCTTGTGTAAAGTTTCAATAAATACTATACTTTCTGTATTTCGTTGATAGTAAGCGTACTTATTTATTTTTTAGAATTAAATGTTACAATAAAACATATTTTTACAGGTTGACCTGCTTGTGATGACAATTAATTGTTACTGCAGCGCAGCAGGGATTGAGAGCAAACAGCTGATGGTGTTTCAATGAAAATGGATTCAACGAAAAACGTCCTTATTTCCCTTGGTATAATAAGATTTGTGAACCTAAAACGAAAAGAGAGGCAGAAGCAGAGAGCTAAACAAACAAAAGCGTACTTGAAAATGACGAAAGCCCTCAAGACTGATTTTTATAGGCTAAAAAGTATTAGAATGGATGAAACTTCATTTTTTAGATTACTTGGATTGGTGCGTCCCATTCTGCAAAGTCAGCATAATGATTTGGAAGCCACTGATTTGGTGGATAGATTGTTAATAACATTAAAATATTTAGGGACCGGATGTAGTTTGACTGAATTGACTCAAGGCAACAATTTACCAGAATCACAGATATTGCAAGTCATTGGGATGACTAGCAGAGCAATTTTTAAGGCACTCAATAAGTATTCTAAGGTAACTGTTGCTTACAGTTAGTCAAATTTGAATTGGTAGTTTTGTTTTAACTTAAAGGTCTGGTGTTTTTTAGATGCCTTCAGAAGAGAAAGAATGGTTAGAAATTGCAGAATCATTTGAGAAGAAATGGAACTTCAGTCACTGTGCAGGAGCATACAGTGCTAGACACATAGCCATTGATAAACCTAGTTGTGATGAAGATAAGTATAGAAACTACAAAGACTTCCACAGTGAGATTGCAGTTGCTGTGGTGAATGCCTCCTATGAGTTCATATATTATGAATTTGGTTTTTACGGCGGAAGTGAAACTCATAATGTTTATACAGGTACTTCATTTTTTGAAACAATGATTGAGGATAGTATGAATTTACCAAAACATTCTCCTCCAGCTGAAACTGATGTGTCCATGCCATACATATTTGTGTCCGATGTGTACTATCTTATAGAAAATATAATGAGAACATACTCATCAGAAAATCTATCCCTCAAAGAAAAGGTATTCAACTACAGACTGTGCAGAGCGAAACGAGTTGCAGACAATGCATTTGGGGTTTTGTATGAAAGATTTGGTGTTCTACACCAAAACATTTGTATTGGTGAGGATGATGTTCACCAGGTTGTATTGGCATGTTTTGCGTTGCACAATTTTTTGGTCAAAACAAATGAAGAGTACTTAGGTAGCGAGTCATTGGATGCCGAAGATGAAACCAACATGAGCTTTAAGACGGCTTCATGGCGTCTTGAAAAGAGGGAAGGTATGAGTTGGGATGATACTCATCCCTTGTTACCAGTTCTTGGAATGCCAGAAAAGTTCCATGATTACACAGGTCAATCTGTTCGAGAGAATTTCACAAAATACTTCAGCAATGAAGCTAGGCTGCCATTTCAAGAGCTAATGGTTAATGTTGTGCCTGAATTAAAGTCTGTTAATTAATGATTAAAGTTCTAAGGAATGTTGATTTAACTAAGTGTTTTTTTTATAAACAATGTACTTTTTGTTATGAAGATTTGCAGCAGACAGAACCTATGCAGTCTATAAAATGTGTTTCATTCAAGTATTAGGAAAAAGCTATTAACTAAAACTAGAACTAACAACAAATATGTGTGTGTCATTTCATGACCTAAATTGAAACAAAGATTTTGAAATCAAACTAGAACTTCATAAGCATTATTATTTATTTAAAATACTTTTTTGCACAAATAACAGTATACAAACAAAGGGTGGACTTAATGATAAAAAAAGTATTCTCTACCAGTCATAACTAGGTCATGCAGAAAGGTTGTAAATTGTTATCATTTCATGGTGAGGTGAGGTAGAATATAATCATAATTTAAACTACCTAACTGTACCTAATTTGTGTTAGAAAGTCTTAATACTTACAGGGTGGTTAAATAAATGAATGCACTGCTTGCATACCTATGTTAATTCCTATTTTGTGTACATCCGGGCAGCTGAGCCAGACGCCTAGAGAGATCTGGCCTATCTAGGCTGATAACGAATCGTAGGTGACGCTGGTATATCCAGGTTTCATCGTAGGTGACGCAGTAGTTTTCGTGTAAAATCAAAAAAACTTGGCTCAGACAGCCAGAATTTCACATTTTCTGACACTCTGGATCTCAGCTCTCAGAGGGTTTCAAGGCGCTGTTTCTTATAAAAAGGGATGTGACGCGTAGGTGACGGCCATCCGAAGTAGTTTCATCCATTTTAATCCAATACTTTTCGAGAAATCATGATAAACGTATGGCTCAGACAGCCGGACATCCGGTCGTCTGAGCCAACTTGTTTTTCTCTATATTTCACGAAATACTATGTTTCGGACAAATGTTTTAACGATATACTGATGTGACGACGTTAGTGACAGCTCTCGACCAGATTTGAACCTTCGTGACGCACGCGTTTAGGAGCAATTGAGAAAAAACCCAGTTCTACCACTTCCAGGTGTTCTACGAAGCTGGAAACTCATCAAATCTGATGTGACGCGGACTCTGAGTAAGTATAATCGTAAGTGACGGCTCTATATGCCGGCAATCAAAAGTTATAGCAATTCAATACTTTTCCATACATTGATGCATTTGGGTGACCACACTTCGCACTTTTCATGGGAATGAAAATACAATATAGTAGAAAATGTAAGCAAAAGCCCCCATTTCAAGGCAGTTGCTTTCTCCTGCGTTTTAAATATGTAATTATGTAGTTAATAGCTTCGCCGATGAATGAAAATATGGTAATTATTTATGGTCTCAGGTATGATGTACTCTTTATTTAGAAATAACTACTAGTTTCAGTTAGGTACTACAGTATTAGAGTATTTCGGTAAGGTACTTCGTACTTACTCAATACTCATCTCGTCCCATGTGATTACGGCCCACTTGGGACATTCATTTTGCAAGTCGTCTCCTGTTTTTATGGGTGGAAAATATAGTCATTTATCAACTCGTCCCACCATGCCTACAACTTATATGGGACGAAATGCAGAAATCATAGATTTAATTACTTTCAGTTAATCTTAAACTTTCTCATCGTTTGAAATGAGACATTTTTAAGAATTTCTAGTATAATCAAATATAGCTTGTAAATAAAATTTACTTACCGCAGAAGCGCGATGTTCACGTCTACACATGGATACGAATGTAATTAATTTCCTTCTGTCAACAAACATGTTTTTTTTAAGTCCGTTCATCTACTTTAGCTTGGCAGTTATGGCACACAACACAACCAAACCTGGCTGACTTCCCGCTTGCAATAAACAAACAAAGTTCCAATGCACGAGCAGGACGACGCAAAGTATTCGAAATGCCAATGAAAATTTATCTTCACTAGGCATAAGGTTCAAAATTACTTGTGCCCTCTAAAGTTGATAAGTATTTGAAAGATCACATAACGGTTCGAATTTGCAGGTAACTAATTTCTATTCAGTTAACTCAAAGCGCGCAGTGTTGAAATTAGGCAAAAACAGGGCGACATAGTGAATCCAACAATATCTCTGCGATTTAAAGTCTACAATTGAGTAGCGCGTAGGGCTCCTCAACTCAACAATCAAGGCACGGCAAGCGTGCGCGCAAAATATTTCGTCCCATATAAGTTGTAGGCATGGTGGGACGAGTTGATAAATGACTAAATTTTCCACCCATAAAACAGGAGACGACTTGCAAAATGAAGTTAGTATTAATTTTGTTTTTTTGCATCTTGTCCCAAGTGGGCCGTAATCACATGGGACGAGATGAGTATTGAGTAAGTACGAAGTACCTTACCGAAATACTCTAATACTGTAGTACCTAACTGAAACTAGTAGTTATTTCCAAATAAAGAGTACATCATACCTGAGACCATAAATAATTACCATATTTTCCTTCATCGGCGAAGTTATTAATTACATATTTAAAACGCAGGAGAAAGCAACTGCCTTGAAATGGGGGCTTTTGCTTACATTTTCTACTATATTGTATTTTCATTCCCATACAAAGTGCGAAGTGTGGTCACCCAAATGCATCAATGTATGAAAAAGTATTGAATTGCTTATAACTTTTGATTGCCGGCATATAGAGCCGTCACTTACGATTATACTTACTCAGAGTCCGCGTCACATCAGATTTGATGAGTTTCCAGCTTCGTAGAACACCTGGAAGTGGTAGAACTGGGTGGCTCAGACAGCCAGCATCCGGCTGTCTGAGCCAGCAGCTTTTTCTCAATAGCTCCTAAACGCGTGCGTCACGAAGGTTCAAATCTGGTCGAGAGCTGTCACTAACGTCGTCACATCAGTATATCGTTAAAACATTTGACCGAAACATAGTATTTCGTGAAATATAGAGAAAAACAAGTTGGCTCAGACGACCGGATGTCCGGCTGTCTGAGCCATACGTTTATCATGATTTCTCGAAAAGTATTGGATTAAAATGGATGAAACTACTTCGGATGGCCGTCACCTACGCGTCACATCCCTTTTTATAAGAAACAGCGCCTTGAAACCCTCTGAGAGCTGAGATCCAGAGTGTCAGAAAATGTGAAATTCTGGCTGTCTGAGCCAAGTTTTTTTGATTTTACTCGAAAACTACTGCGTCACCTACGATGAAACCTGGATATACCAGCGTCACCTACGATTCGTTATCAGCCTAGATAGGCCAGATCTCTCTAGGCGTCTGGCTCAGCTGCCCGGATGTACACGTATTTTAGAGGCAGTTTGTACAGGCAGTTGGAGAGAAAAATGGATATTGTAATAAAAACTGGTTTTGAATGTGTAAATCACAAAATCTATTTCCAGCCCCAAACTTTGCTAAAAGGTAGCAAATTGGTTTTAGCCGAACACGTAAAGAATGTAGAAGAAGTACGAAGTAAAAGCAATAGTTACTTTATTCGAGCCGATATAATTCGACAAAAATCAGTGACCATTACACCTTATAAAACAAGGTTAATCGTAAGTACTTTCCAAACCTAAAAAAACATTCTTTAAGTAGACCGCGAAGTCGAGACCTCGCCTGCAGGGCACAGGGGCGCGGAGGGAAGCGATAGCTGTGTGTGGAGTGCTGGCAGCGCGGATACACCGAATTAGTTCGAATAGAATCAAATGAGTTTTCCAAATCATAACATAAGAATATTTAACAGAAAGACAACTACTAAGTACTTACGATCAATTGAAACAGCTACCACTACACATACCTAAGCCTATTTTCTTTCTCGTCTCTAAGAATGTATAAAATACGTTTCATTTAAACAATTAGAAACACGACTACCGTTTTGCAATTTGCCTAAAAAAGTATTATAACAGAAGATTTTTATGAATGGCAGATCGACTATATACATATTAATCATTACCTTCTACACGAAACGTGCAAATTACATAACGGCAGCCGTGTTTCTAATTTGTTAATTATAAAATTTATTTACCCATTTTCATAGCTTTGACGACAAACATTGACAAGTAGCCCCGAATAGTTGCACATTTTTGCCACAGCATGCGCAGTGATCGTTTTCTTTTCCCCCACCATACACTCCGCACGGTCCCAATAATCAAAGTGTACGTAGTGGTTCTATCCTCTTTGGTGTACATACAAATGTACTGAACACACATGTGCTACTCGATTTAATTATTTTTTTTTTTTTATGTGGCATGTCTTAGTTTTATTTTTTCTTGTTTGTTATTGTGTTCTTGGCAAATAAACGCCTGAGTCAGTTTTTGTTTTAATTACGATAATTTTATACGGACATCTAAGTATCTGCTGAACGATTAGGTATGCTCATTCGCAATGAGCAGTAAAGTCCTTTGTGCAACTCGTATCTTTTTTATTTAATTTTTTTTTGTTTAATATTTTCATCAATTAAATCAAGCCTAACTAACTACATAATTATTTTTGTCACCAGATCGAGAGGCGTCCGCGCAAGCTGGGTGATGTTGCGGAAAAATGTCCCGTTGGTGGTGGCTGCTGCTGCTGGATACCGTCGCCGCTCTATCGCCCGTCGTTAAGATCGGTGAGTCAAATGTGATACACGTGAGTCATATGTGAGTCATGCCGAAAAAAATCGTTGGTGGTGGCTAATGCCACTGAACTTCTGGATACCGTCGCCGCTCTCTCATCTGTCGTTAAGATTGGTGAGTCATATGTGACTCATGCAGAAAAAAACCGTTGGTGGTGGCTAATGCTTCTAGATACCGTCGCCGCTCTCTCACTCGTCGTTAAGATTGGTGAGTCATATGTGATACATGAGTCATATGTGACTCATGCGGAAAAATGACCCGTTGGTGGTGGCTGCTGCTGCTGGACACCGTCGCCGCTCTATCGCCCGTCGTTAAGATCGGTGAGTCAAATGTGATACATGAGTCATATGTGATACACGTGAGTCGTATGTGACTCATGCCGAAAAAACCCGTCGGTGGTGGCTAATTCTACTGGATACCGTCGCCACACTCTCGCCCGTCGTTAAGATTGGTGAGTCATATTATTATACGAGACACTTGAGTCTCATATGATGCACGTGAGTCATATCATATGTGCCTGAAACAATATAAATAATTTGAAGAAATAAAAACCAGTTATAATGGGCTACAAACGAAAAGAGAAAAAACGAGTAGGGTACAATTGAATGGGTTACAGATTTTAAAAAGTTTTTATTTTATTTCAGGGGCAATATTTACGGAAGAAGCGCGCGGGGGGAGCGCGGAACTGGCCTTCAAGTACGCAGTGTACCGCATCAACAAGGAACGGAGTTTGCTGCCCAATAGTACCCTGGTGTATGATATACAATACACACCGGCTAGAGACTCGTTTAGGACTTATAAGAAAGGTAAATTGTGTGTTTATAGACGGACATAGGTAATTTAATTGTAAAGTATGTAAATCGTAAATAAATATATGGATTTTTCAGTTTAAAAAAAAATCTATCAATAATTATTAAAATACGAATAAAAAAAATATTAACTCGTCAAGTATGTGTAAACGAGACAAAATAAAAATTGCATTGTTATGCGGCGCCCGGCTGTCGTTTGATACCTGAAATTTGTAAGACGCACAAATAATTGGTACCACAACTCACCACTAGATGGCGTTGGATGTACATTGACTCGCGGCAATTACTGCTGTTGCCGGGTACTTATAAACTCGACTAATACTTTGTTTTGGTGTCTCAAACTAGATTCTTTTTCTTTAGACATACTCTTACTCTCCTTGTGACCTAGGAGTGGCATTCAAGCTATTGGAACACTCGATCAGGCACTAATTAGGTGGTCATACAATGGAGTGGCATGCAAGTACGGAACCCTACGTGCGCGGGTCCGACTCGCACTTGGCCGGTTTTTTTAAATTTTCAAACGATTCTTCAACTTGCATTTCCACGGTTTTTAAAAACCAACAAACCGAAAACTATATTTCAGTTCGCAAAAACAATTTCACGAAAACCTCGAAACATGCACTTTTTCAGCCATAAACATCCACAATTGCCACAAAACTCAATTTATGCACCACGAAACAATAGCCAGGCATTTTTCGCAATAAAAAAGGCTCGTAAGGAGGTCAAGAGTCGCGCCTGAAGGCAATACGGGTACCGGAAGTGGTTCCAAGGACACTTGGCTCGCTTGCCGGATGTTAAATTTAAACTGAGTTTTTTTGTAAACTACGTCGGTTAGTTTTTGTTTATTATTGTGGATGAAATCAGATACTTTTAGTCGAAGCTAAAGCCGTGGGCTAAATTCTAGCTAGTTATCTACGATATCTAATATAAATCTTAATCTAGCTACAATATCTATCTATCTATCTATACTGAGGTTATCTCTCTAGGTTTATTAGTTTTTGGGATTTGCACCTACAAGAAAATAAATTGCGGGCAAATTCTTTTCATTCCTGTAAACCTAAGGCAAAAATTAAGGCTTGATTGGTAAAAATTAACGAAATTCTGAAATGTTTTTTTAGTTAAAAAAGTGAATGTTTAGATTCTCTGTTACTTCTGTTTACTGAAACAATTTTGTTTTCAAAATATCTTAAACATGTTAAAAACATTTACAAAATCGGACAACGTTTAAAGGGTGGAAAGCGTTTTCTCTTTTTGTATGGAAGCTCGCGTGCACACGATCCTCTTTCAAAAACGAAACATCAGTTACGCTAAATATTTTTCATGCCATTTCTTTGTTCTACTAACCATAGTTATAAGTCTAATTGTATACTAAC